>SNQJ01S0055055.1:114979-156098 GCA_010110895.2 Picea sitchensis | reverse complement strand
ATGTTTTAGATTTTGTTTGGGATAAAGAAACTTGGCAAAATTTTCTAACTTGTATGTCCTTGATTAATTTTGGATGTGATTCTACACAAAATGAACCTTCTCAACATCACAAAAACCTAAAATTGCGATTACAATAGTGAGAATTGTGATTCTGTTCATTCAATTTTCTACATCATCAAATCATCACTTCTTTGTTCTCTAAGTTGATCATTCCCTTTTTATCGATTCCAAACATCATTATCTATCACACTCTTTCAATTTCTTCTTGTTATTTCTAGAAATGATACTTCACATGTCAAATATTTCGAGAACACCCCATATCTATGTTTCCTCATGCCCCACACCCAAGATCTATGAGATGTATCAATTGTAGAAACAATTCTTACGAAAACATTTTTTTATCCTTGGAAATTCTTAAGTAAACTATGGAGAGTGTAACATAATCATTATTATTATCAAATCTATGCATTAGGTATTACACTATAACATTGATCCAGGTGTATATTGGTGGCCACCAACCTATTCCAACTAGCTCCTCTTGTCCTTTTTTAGTTCAACATGTTCTTATGTACTTCTTTGTAATTGTTGATTCTACACTTTTTGGGATGTCTGAAGCCCTACACATATTCTAGGTTCTTATTAGTGGCCTCTAACCTAATCCAAATGGATTAATTTGTATGTTTTCATGTCAACACATCTTGATATACCTAGGGACATTTTCGAGCCCTTAACATTGTCATTTTGGCTTGCCACAGTCAAACTATAGACAGAGTAAGAGTTTGGTGGTGTAATGTGTAGCTCTCTAAAATACCTTTCCAACGGGCGATCACGCACCTAAAACAGAGGTTGTATGCAAAATTTATGACCCTGGGAAGTTGAGGTACCAACTTACCCATAGGGTCCCACATGAATTTTGGTGTTTCACCACCAAGCGTTAGGTTTTTAGATGTCTAGGGTTTTGGAATTCATGAGTAATATCAAAAATGCCTCTGGAGCCTCATTGTAATTCATTCTTCTCATACGGATGCACGTAGCAGCCACATCTCTTCTCATAGATAACTACCACCATTCGAGCAAGTGTTTCATTTATGTAGTTTTACAGTTTCATCCTATTTCATTTATTCAATAAAAGATATTGTTCACTGGATATCTTTGTTGTTATTCATATATTTGTGTTTATTGTATTCAGTCTATTAATTAGTTCGGTTCGCTCCAAAATATGGATCAGTGGTATCAGAGTGGTCTTCTCTTCATTTATTTTTCTTCATGCATGTCCTCGACAAGATCTGGGTACAAGAAGTTGGGACTCTAACCAATCGATTCGTTGCAAGATCAGTTGCACAGAGCCAAAAAATAACCCATGGGAGATGAAAATAAAGATGATGGAGCAGGAGATCCTTTTAAAATGTTTCTCGAGGAAACCCTTGCATGACAAAGGAATGAAATGATGGACAACTTTGTGCAAATCCTTCGGCAGTTGCCCACATGAGAAGCATCTTCATCAAGTGACCATGCAATCCCCTTCAAGGTACAAGTAAATTTTTATATTCCATTATTTGAAGGACTCGTATATGTGAGTATTGTAGATAAATGTTTGAATCTGCTTGAACGGTATTTTTTGGACCACAATTTTTCCGATAGGAAAAATATTACTTTTTCACTCCTCAAGGTCGTCCCCCATGTTAAGGACTGGTGGGACACTTACTATGAACAAAGGGACATAGATGAATATATAATATTTGTTGTTCCCCTACATGGTATTCCTTTCAGGATGCCATTAAAGAACAATAATACCATGTAGGAATCTATGAGTACCAGTACACCAGATGAACCGCCCTGCATCAAGAAAGGGATGAGACAGTACCAGATTTCACCAATATTTTCCATACCCTGCACACCAAATTGGGTATCAAAGACTCTGAGGGACATCTGGTGCTCAAATACCACGATTTTTTGCATAGATACATTCAAATAGAAATGGGGTTTCTTGACATCACCTCATTAGGTACAACTTATCAATACGCTGTCAAGATTGAGTAGAAATTTAAGCAGAAGAGGCGAGAGTTTGGATCTGCAAACTCCTTGTCGTTCCTGATATTAAACATAAGGCTCAAAGAATAATTTTAGGCATCAGGAATTTTTTTAAGAGAGTTTGTTTTAAAGTGTTTTTTCTACCTTAGTTGTATGAGAAAAAATCCCTAAATGAAATTAACAGTTTGACAACACATAGGTTGTATTTCATATCTGAGCCGAAATTGCAATATCGAATAGTATGAGATGAAAATACAAAACTGTAAAACAGAGCAGGGAATCAATTAAAAAAGAGTCCTACCTTGTTTGCAGTAGAGGAAAAGAGATAGTGTAACCTTGAATAACGCCCAAAATGCAGTAATCTACACAACAAGCAGGTCTTGATTTACTCAAAGTAAACGAAGAGGAAAAACTGCTTACTTAATAAAATATTGAAACCTTGTGATTACAGTAGTTGTTGTACTAAATTGTAATGAAACATTTATCAAGGAATACATAAAGGAATGATGAGAAATGGAAAACAAAAGAAACACATGACCCAGAATTAACAAAACCTGCAATATATGTCTTCACTTGTATTAATACTCTTTAAGGATACTTTTCTCTATTACAATCGGTAAGAAGTAGCCTAAAATAAGTCTTTAATCTATGTATTTATACAAAATCATCTCAACTCAAAATGGTTGGACTTCTCATAATTCCAAAAATAGTAAATTTTACAATATGTAAAACTTAAAACTTTCGTTGGCCTTCTCCTCTGTCTCTTTGTCTGCTGGCAGAGGCATTTCTTATCCTCATCCTTTAGCTTGGAAAAAATTGTCATCTCATCCTGACATGTATGAGTCGTATGCACATGTTTCTCACTTGTTTCCAGATGTGTTGGCTTTCCTGTATTCGACACATTAGATGCATCTTCTCACTAAATGTACCACCAACCCAGAAGGTGAAGTTGCCTCATCTGCTTCAAAAATGTATAACTTCTTTTCTATCTGGGGAAACCTTTCCTATATCTTCTTTTATCCCAAAGATGTGGCCTATAATTGCATGCKTGTACTTAYTATCCATTTKTTTATTTGGATAAGATCAAKTTGGTTCATTTGTTRGATGATCRTCATGGCCTCTTCTTTTCTTGTCCTAGAGTTACATTGGTTCCTTGCTAAGCCAATATTCCCTAGGGATTTGGAGATATTATTTCCTTCAACATCAAGTAGCCCTTTTTCTAGTGAAGATATTGGTTCTAGACAAGCTTCATGTACCTCTCTAGACAATCTTTTTCTTTCGGCAAGATTTGATTCCCATGGCTTCAAAATTATGTCACCTTTGGTTTTCTTAGATAGAGACAGTCAAGGAGTTGTCGATACATAATATTTTGGTACTATAAAGATAGCCTCCTTAAACTTAGCCCAAGATGCATGGGCTTCCATTTCTTTAATGTAAATTTTATTATCAGAAAGGTCTACCACTCAATAACAATTTTGAATGGCTTAAACTTTTGTAAAAATATCTTGTTGGGCTGATTCCAGTGCTTGAGCTTGGAAAAATGCCATATCTACTATTGTACCTTCAACCAATTCTATATTGGCTTGTAGTTTCTTGACTAATTCTTCATCTTGAGTGACCAACCCTCTGTTGGCCTCTGAGTTTTGATGGAGCTCATCAAGGTTAGATTTCCATTGTTGGATCTGATGTCTGACATTGGTTATGACTTGTTCAAACTCTTTGTTCATCTTATTTCGTACATCCCTTTCCATGGTCGTCATCTGGTCTTGCAACTGCCTTACCAACATATTTTTTTGTTTCAGCTGATCCGCTAGATTTTCTACTGAACACTGATTGGATGTGGCAAAGGAACCTAATGCGCCTTCCATTTCCCTAGTGAATTATGTATAATATAGACCATGTCCATCATACAACATTGCTTTCCTTTTTAATTTTGTACAATATTTTTGATGTTTTTCTCTTGTAACTATGGTCGTTCTTTTCTTACTAAAAAATAAGTCTGAAGGAGGCATGTCTTCGGCTGAAATCGGAGTAAGGTCCTCTATAAATATGACTTTGGCATTGGGATTTCCTTGAATCGACTATAAAGGTGTTAATGACATAATGGGGCTACCTATCTTTGTGGATGGATGTTTCTTTGTTGTGTTGGTAGTTGGTTTATCTGGAGTAGACAATGATGTATCCTGTCCCTTTTTTTGAAAATCTTCAAGTTGAGATTTTGTTTGAGTGCCTCGTGGGTTTGGTAATGAAGTCTCAACTCTCTGCATTGAGACTTCGGTATTCTTCAGATTTTCCTCAGTACTCTGTTGGTCAGAACTTCCTGCCTCCAAGCCCTGAGGTGTAGCTTCCTGTGTATATGACTGTGCTATTGGCTCCCCCTATAATACATTTGGAAAAATATTATTTCTATGCTTCTGAAAATTATATAGACTAGATAATTGATCGGGAGATTGAGTTCAGACTATGCTCGATACTTCCTCATATGAACTGACTCCCCTGAATACTTCATCCTCAAAGGAAATATCGTGCACATACTTCCTTAAATTGTATTGATTCATATGATCTTCCACTATCTTATGGGGATCGTGGCATTTAAACTCAATATCAACTAACTTGACATCTTCTAGAGCCGCAACATATACTTTTGAATGGTCGAAATCTTGCAACAAAAACATACCAACCTGAAGAGGGAAGTTTGGCCATACCTTTTTCTGGGCTGCTTTCAATTCTTTACTAATGCCCCATGTCATGGCCTAATAATCCACCTCTCAGCATACCCGTCGATTTGGTAAAAATTTTGGGAGAGCATGGGGGGGAACTGAGCACCCAAAAACCCTGATATAGGAAAAGTTTTCCTCAATATACCAGTCTGATACTTTTCCCAAGTTAGCCATGATTCTGTCTGAAATTCTAGGAGGTGGGAAATTGTACAGGGAGATATGAATTGGAACCACTACATAATGGCATATTTCATAGAAGAAATGTCTGGCTTTGTCCTCCCACAACTTGGAGTGATAGAAATGGATAGGCTCGACGTTGGTTGGGTTCCAACTCCAGCTCATCAGAGGGAAAGGTATGATAAAAAAAATGGAATCCATGATGTATGTCGACATGTATAAAGGAGAAGGTTTCCCTTTGTACTTTTCCAATTGGTACCCTATGATTTCTTTGGCCAGGTTGTCTGATAACATCTTGGACCAGTTGAAAGAATAGCCCTTGACCACTTCATTCATAATTGGTACCCATGCTAGCAGGAAATGAGAGGAGTCATTTTTCTTGAATATCCTACATAGCATCATAGCCACATAAATCATATGGGTATATAATGATGTTGTGGCATATATCCCATGAGTGTCAGATCTGAATTTCTTAGGATGCCCCCACCATTTCTTGATTAAATCAGTGTAGTTTTTCCCATACTGTGTGCACTCCTGTTGGTCAAACTCCATTATGAATTCAACATTGTAACTATATTTAAAAATGAGGGATAATTTATACATTACTTTAATATGCTCTGGTCGAAAAGACCCAACAACAACCTTCTGTGAATTGCAAATGCTCCTGGTTGAAATGTTGACATTCTCCAAGGCCCAACCTATCATGTTGTTATATGGCATGAGCCTCGTGGTTCGTGATTGGGAACTTGGATGAAACACGTTTGAAAATTCTCGAATCGAAAACTCGTGAGAAATTAATTATGAGATAATATTGTTTAAGATATTAATTAATCGTGTTTAACATTAAACGTTTTCAGGTATTCGAGCTTCGGGATTTTAATGAGTAGCTCAAGATAGAATCCTCGAAACCTAAAACTGTGAAATGATTAATTATCGGATAATCATTTTTAGTTTTAATTAACCCCTTTTAAGTTTGAAATGTTTCAGAAGTTTGGACTTCAGATATTTCAAGATGTGAGGGATGATAAACATCCTAACTTACAAAGTACGAACTTATTAACCATATTTAACCGAGATTAACTTAATTAATTAAGATTTGATATTTCAGGATTTTACCGCTTTGTGGAATTCAAAGTTAGTTTCTTGTTATATTCCCGAAAGGCTATTACCTATAGTGATGTGTCAAAGATGAAGTCATTTTAGATGATGTGTCAAGGCTAGGGGGTGCCAAGTGTTAATTAGAATCATGTGAATCTTTAGATGAAAATCTAGGATAAAGGTGCCACGTGTTGACTCAAGGAAGATTTAAAATGTACATGTGTACCATGACTCATGTCTTTCAAAATTTGGTGAAAAAGTGATAACGGATATATTTGGGTTTCGGGTTTTTTAAAGTTATGACTTGTTGAAACGTCCAAAGCGTGAAGCTCCGAAGTGGCCTCTAGCGACTTATCTCTTTAAAAATTTGGTAGCTCCACAAATACGAAGATATTTAGGATCATTCGTTTAGATGGAAGACTTCATCAATGACGTATATCACGCAAGTATTATTCTTATTTAACCAGGAATGAAATTTATTTAAAGTCCAAAAGTTTAGAAATATATATGTTTCAACATGGGCTCCATCTGGGGATCGCGTCTCCCTATGAGGCGTGGAAGAACAGTAGACTAAGTGCCTTCATTAGGTAAATGGAGTCATTGTTGTGTTCTCGGGGAACAAATTTGGGAAAATTATACAGAGAAAAATCAGACTTCAGTCGTGTCTCAGAAAACTTTCAAAACACAATCAATTACTGATCTCAAGTTAGGCTATTAATAAGTTTCCTTTTTCTGAAACTAACTCTAGATTTTCTTAAGATAATCAAAAAAAAATTAACTGAACTATCATACTTCGGTCGATTTTGTTCACTTCAAGGAAAAGTAATTTTAATGATTTATTCAGGGAATACCTGGTTGATATAGGATGCAAATATTATCGGAAAGAGAACTAGCTACCAGAGTATGTTTATACATGTACAAAAAACTTATAGATAACATAGATTTTTCTTCACTGCCAACGAGCCTATTCAGTACCCTAGTGAATTTATCTACATCTCCCATTGAATTTCCTTTCACCACTTCAAATAGCATTTTTTCATTTTATTTGAGATGAGGGAAATCATTTTATGAATTTCCTTTCATCATCTCTTTTGGACAAAATTGGGGCAATTGATTTTATGAATTTCCTTTCACCATTTGTCTTGGACTAGATGGGGGCAATCAATTTATGAATTTCCTTTCACCATATATCTTATATGTTTTATATATTTTTGAAGTGGGGGAAATCAACTTGTATGTGTCATACAGGTCTGATATCTTCTTAAGATTTGACAATGAAGGCATGTCATTGTACTCTGAGCTAGATCTCTTTCGATCTTCAATACATCTTTTCCTATAGGGAATATTTTATTGGGAACTTTTATTTTCCAGGGATTTTCCTTGAGCAGGTTTATCAGTAAAAATATGATAGAAGAGATAAAGTTATCAGGATTAGCCTAAACATACTTTATTTAAGTTGGAATCAAAAGAACATAAATATTTTTACCTAGTCTTGTTTTAAAGATATGTTTTTAAGTTTTGAAAGTCAGGGAGAAATCTTTTCTTTCTATGAAGATTTAAGGACAGTTCGTGAAAATCAAAATAGAGTAAAAGCTCAGAGATAGGAAAAGTGAAATAGAACGAGGGATGAGAGGGTTTGGCATAAAATAATCTCACTTCCACACAGTCCTCTTTTCGATTACCAACTTCTCTTCTTTCTATTTTTATCTCATTTTATTTTTATTTGGAGGTTTTCAGATCTATACTTTTCCGATCTTTGATCAGGTGATCGTTTTTACATGAGTAGAATTANATCTTCAATACATCTTTTCCTATAGGGAATATTTTATTGGGAACTTTTATTTTCCAGGGATTTTCCTTGAGCAGGTTTATCAGTAAAAATATGATAGAAGAGATAAAGTTATCAGGATTAGCCTAAACATACTTTATTTAAGTTGGAATCAAAAGAACATAAATATTTTTACCTAGTCTTGTTTTAAAGATATGTTTTTAAGTTTTGAAAGTCAGGGAGAAATCTTTTCTTTCTATGAAGATTTAAGGACAGTTCGTGAAAATCAAAATAGAGTAAAAGCTCAGAGATAGGAAAAGTGAAATAGAACGAGGGATGAGAGGGTTTGGCATAAAATAATCTCACTTCCACACAGTCCTCTTTTCGATTACCAACTTCTCTTCTTTCTATTTTTATCTCATTTTATTTTTATTTGGAGGTTTTCAGATCTATACTTTTCCGATCTTTGATCAGGTGATCGTTTTTACATGAGTAGAATTATACTAAGATTCGATGAGATTTATTTTAGCATTTTAGATTGAAAAATAAGCATAGAAGTTCATAACTTGGATTTCATTTATATTTGCAACCTAACCAATTATTAATTCATCACCTGCTTGAGAGAAAAAAACTTATTCTAAAAACTGAGCGTTGAATTCCGATATCTCCTTATTCCTCATCTGATGATAAATGTCCCAAAAAAATAAATAATAAGAGAGTTCCGCAAAATAGAAATGATATACAGTACAAACATTTTATTTTTTTCTTTTCAGAGTATTAAATAAAACTAGGTTTATAAAAAGTAAAATTCAGGTATACTATGAAGGAAAATAAAGTTGTGAAAGTAAATAGAAACCAAACTGCTATATACAATGGTACTGTGAAACATTTTTATTGCATGAAATGTTTTATATAGCACCCGTTTATAGGGGTGTCAAAAAATTTCCCGTCAAGATTCTCTGGTAGGAATGAATTCTTACTCTCTGTAGATGCAATCCTCAACGGTCCGAACCAGAGCTGATCAAACTTATCGTGTTTACCTGGATCTTATTTCCTAACATCCCATTTCAAAACTAAATCACCAAGAAGAAATTCCCCATCTTTCTCTTTTTTGTCAAAAAGGGATTTCATATTATCTTGGTATTTTTGAAGTCTGACATCGACTTCGGCCCTATTTTGTTGGACTTTGATTATTTGGTTTATCCTCCTCATTATGTCATTTGGATCTTCGTTCGCATCTTGCCACAACTTTATTACTGGAAGAGATAGATTAATAGGGAGGACAACATCGGTGTCATAAACCATTTTGAAAGGAGACATGCCTATTGATTTCTTAGTGTCGATCCGATTCGCCCATAAGGCGTACTTTAGGTGAACTTGCCAAGCCTTTCTATTCTCCCTTAATACTTTCTTTATTATATTCATGAAGATTTTTTTGGATGATTCAGCCAACCCATTTCCCTAAGGATAATAGGTTGTAGAATGTCCAGGAACAATGTTGAATTTTTGACAAAAACTTATCATTTCCATAGATTTGAATGCTTGGGTGTTGTCCGTAACTATTTTTTGGGGGCAACCAAATCTGGATAGGATGTTCTCTTCCAAAAAGTTTATAACTACCGAATCTGTGGCATTCCAGGTTGGAATGGCCTCCACCCATTTTGTGAAATAATCGATAGAAGTTAAAATCCACTTATATTGGGTGCTTGACTATGGGTGGATTTATCCTATGAAGTCTAGGCCCCATTGTTGAAAAGGAGTCTCTGTCTTGACTAGGACCAAAGGTAATGCAGGGATATTTTTCTTGCCAGAGAATAGTTGGAAAGGGTTGCAGGCTCTGACTTTAGCATTGACATCGGTAAATATCTTTGGCCAATAATATCCAGCTCTTAGAATATTGTAGGTCGTGGCCCTCCAGGCATGATCTCCTCCACACACTCATTTTGGAAATTCATTTATGACATCCTCTATATAAGATTCTGTTAGAAAACATAGTAAGAAACCTAGAGGATCTTTCCAATACAGTTGTCCTTTGATGATACAGTATTTAACTACCTGTAGTTTCAACATTATTGCTTTTGATGGAGTCATATCGCTTGGACACTGAAGGGTAAGGAGATATGAAATGATATCATGATACTAGTCATAGGAAGAAAATTTATCCTCGATATGGACTGTAGGGGTTTGATCGTCAAGTTCTCCTATGTATGGAACAAGTCCATGTGATTATAGATGATTTATCCCAAGTTCTATGAAATTGGACTCTGATAATATCTTCACTAAACCTTGAACTTTGACCAGCTTGGTTGATTTTACTTCTAGATCGAATTCCTGAATTTTGGCTAACCACTGACCTCTTCTACCATCACTATTCGGCTGTACCAATATATCTTTAAAAGAGCTTGTTGGCACATAAGCAATTATTTTGGAGTGTGGTACATATGTCTTGAAACATTTGAGATCTTTCACCATAGCATAGGCTTCGTTTTCCATTATATTGTATCTTAATTTGGCTTCTCTGAGACTTTTACTGAAAAACGTAATCAATTGCTCGAAACCTTCTTCATTCTTTTGGAGAAGTACTGTTGTGATAGTATGTTCCGATGCAAAAGAGAAGATCAGGAATTCCTTAGTATAGTGAGGACTAGCTAATATTGGAGCTTCGCTTATAGCTTTCTTAACTTGCTCGAATGATGCTTTAGCTTCAGAATTCCATTTGATTTCATTGTCTTTCTTCAACATATATGTGATTAATTTGACAATTTCAGCAAAGTTAGGGATAAACCTTCTCAAAAAATTTATTTTACCTAAAAAAGACTAGATTTATTTTTTATTTTTAGGAATGTTTATTGTGTCAATAGCCTCGATTCGCTTGGGATCAACCTTTATTATATATTTTTAAACCATATGACCTAGAAGTATTCCTTCTTGCATAGAAAAATGAGACTTTTTAGGGTTTAGAGACAAACCAAATTTTCGACATTTCTCAAAAGTTTGTTTGAGATGAAATAGATGTTCTGCATTAGAATTCTAGAAGACTGTTAGATCATCTATGTAAATAATGACAAACTTATCTCTCTCTCTGATGAAATCTATATCCATTTCTCTTTGGAAGGTGGCCCTACATTCATCAAACCAAACGACATTTTATCATACATGAAATTTGCCCATGGAGTAGTGAATGAAGTTTTCTCTTTATCATCTTCGTGGACAACAATTTGGTTATAACCTAAGAAGCCATCGATCATCAACATTTTTTTTTCTCCAACTAATTTTTCCAGGACATGATCCATTTTTGGCAGTGGGTAGTTATCTTTCAGAGATGACTGGTTTAAATTTCTGAAATCCACACAAAGCCTAATTTCTCCACTTTTCTTTCTGACGAGTACCGGATTTGCTACCCATTCAGAATACCTAAGTTGGAAAATAATATTTGTGTCGAGAATCTTCTTGACTTCTCTTTCTATTACAGGTAAGAGGATAGGGTTTATCTGTCTCAGCTTTTGTCTAAAAGGTTTGATACCCTATTTCAAAGGAATCTTATGTTCAATCACAGAGGTATCATAAGTTTTTAAATCATCATAGGAATAGGCAAATACGTCTTTGTATTGTTTAATAAATTTGACATATTTGTTTTTCTCCTGAACTGGAAGGTATTTAGATAACTTGACTATCTTAGGTTCTTCTTTAGTTCCTATGTCACAGTCTTAAACCTCCTCAAGTTGAGTTCGTAGGGTAGATTTCAAGGGTATGTCATCTTTGTAAAACAACCTCTCTAAGGGTATCAGTCCTCTATGGATATGATTGTTCTTAAGTACAAGAATTTAGTGATTCGTGATCTTATCTTGGAACTTTTTAGGCTCTTCACCTTCTTTCATGATCCAGATAGGATCGTTCTAGTTCTCTTGATCTATATGAGTCTCGGATATTTCATCGACCATTTCTAGAAATTTTTTAATCTTCTCATCATCTTCAAAGATCTGCTAGTGTTTCACATTATTTGGGATTGAAGGTTTTTTCCTCATTTCTATATGATAATTTAGTTTTAGGATAGTAGAAGGCATAAAAGTCGCAACAGCTTTGGCCAAGGAGTCTGCCTATTGATTTTCCATTCTGGGAATGTTATGAATGTTAAATGACGAGAAGAAATTCTCAATCAGATCCCAGACACAATTTCTATATGACCTTAGCCTTGGATGTTTTTCTTGATATTGCTGCATTATTTTTTTTACAATAAGTTCTGCATCACCATAAACTATTAGATTTTCAATTTTTTGTTTCCTAACAGCCTCCAATCTGAAGACTAGAGTTTCGTACTCAAAGACATTATTAGTATAATCGATTTCCCACTGTAACCTGTATGAAAAGGGAATGACATATTCATATCCAGGTGCAAAAAATAACACTCCTACCCCTACCCCTTCCCAGGACGAAGCGCCATCAAAAAACATTTTGCATACTCCTTCTCTGTTATTTACATTGTTCTATGTTTTTTCTATTTTTTTGTTTTCCTCTTCTATACAGTCATCAAAATCAGCGTCTAATGATAAAATACAATTTCCTAGATCCTGATCGGCAGCATAGACTGGATAGTTTTTTGGGTTTTGAGGGTCACTTACAGTATATGCCAATCTAGTCTCTTTGTATAGTTGAGTAAATTGTCCACCAAAAATTGGGATCGCAGTGTATGTCATGTCCAGTTGAAGTGATCCACCAGGTTTTGTGCCCCAAGACCTGGATAAAAGCATGCCATACTTGACAGGGATTTAAACAACGACTACATCCGTAAGAATACTCTTTACAAAAATCTGTGCAATATTCACTACCAGATCTTTGATCATGCCCAGACACTTAACCTTTCTGGAATTAAAAGAATATAAGTCCTGATAAGGTATAATGATTTCAAGGCCCAAATTTTCCATGATAAATTTAGGCATTAAGTTGTGAGAGGCCGCAAAATATAACATGCAATTATGAAGTAAATGATCATGTGTTGCATGTTCCCAAAATATAACTCACCAACGGAAGTTTCGAGAATGTGTTGCATGTTCCCAAGCTTTCTGTCAACCTTCTCTTCGTGTATCAGATGAAGAATTACGGCACTGGAAAGAAAGTTGTATTCAAACCAAATTCCATGGACATCTATGACATGCAAACCAGCTCCAGGGATGCTACTAGTGAGGTAAATCATCAGTCTAGATTGTATACATTTTCTGAATTCATTGAACCTGATTCTTCTTTACTGCATACTCATGTTGATGAAAGTAGTAGGATATGGCATGAAAGGTTTCAATATTTAAATTTCAGATACATGCAACATCTTAGAAAGCACATATTATTTGATGGTCTACTAGAAATCCATTTCTCAAGGGGAGTATGCAAGGGATGTGTTCTCGGGAAACACCCTCAAGAGAAATTCGACAAAGGAAAGTCTCAACGAGCTTCCACACCTTTAGATATGATCCACAATGACCTTATGGGTCCTTTTCCGCATCCATCCATCAACAAAGCGAGGTTTGTTCTCATTTTTTTTTATGATTTCTCACATTTTACTTGGATATGATTTCTCAGGAAAAAATCTGAGGTCTTTCAACACCTCAAAGATTTCAAATCCTTGGTTGACACATAGTCCAGAAAGAAGATCAAATTCCTCCAAGGTGATAACGAGGGAGAGTATGTAAATCATGAGATCCATAATATTTACCATGAGGCAGGGATTCAAATGAAACATTTAGTTCCCTATACTCCACAGAAAAATAGAGTTGTTGAGCGGAAAAAAACAATCTCTAAAGGAGATGGAATCTTACATGTTGCATGAGAAGTCACTACCACAGAGACTATGGGCAGAAGCACTTAACTATGAAACATACATCCAAAATATATTTCCTCATAGATATGTCAAGGATAAGACCCCTTATGAGGCTTGGAGGGGCCTCAAACCAGAAGTGGCCCACTTTCACATTTTTGGTTCACATGCATGGGCCCGGATTCACTCTGAAAAGAGGAAGGCACTTGATCCACATAGCACTGAGTTCATTTTTGTTGGATACCCTAATGATGTGAAGGGATATCGGCTTATTGATCTTTCCTCGGACCGGCTCATCATTGATCATAGTGTCCAATTTGAGGAAAGTGTCTTGCATGTACCTCAACAACTGCATGCAGATACCTTCACTCTTCCACCTGTCCGAGATGATGAGAATGCACATGCCAACTCTTCTTCAGACGAGAGTTCTGATTCATAGGACTCAGATTATTCAGATTCAGAGTCAGATTCATTACAGTCATATGTAGAGTCAGAGCATCTAGATGAATTTGTAGAGCCAGAGAAGAGGCCCAAGTGGGCACAAACTACTGTTTAGGATGCAGAGGATCTCGTAGGTGATCCAGCTGATACTAGGAGGACTCGATCTAATTTTGAGGATCCTATTGTTGCACTCACTGTCACTGAACCATTGCCTTCCAGGCATCCTTTCTTGGTTCATTCTTCAGATCCACAGTCTTATGGAGAGGCTACTGGAAATCCCTTTTTGGAATCTTCCATGCAGAAGGAGTACAACTCCCTCCTCGAGAACTAGACTTGGGATCTAGTTCCCCTTCCTTATGGGAGGAAACTTATCAGATGAAGATGGGTCTATAGGACCAAGAGTGTAGTGGATGGACAGATCAGGAGATACAAAGCCAGGCTTGTCGCCAAAGGCTTTCAGCAGGTTCATAGTATTGACTATGATGAGACCTTCTCTCCAGTAGTGAATATAGATTCCATTTGATTAGCCCTTTCCATTGTGGCAAACAAGGGATGGTAATTCCATCAGATGGACGTGAAGAATGCATTTATTCATGGTGATCTCTCTAAGGAGATCTATATGGAGAAGCCCCATGGATTTATGCAGAACTCATATTTGGTTTTTTGACTAAAGAATTCACTTGAGGGCCTCAAGCAGGCTTCGAGGCTATGGTATGCCAAGATGAACTCCTACCTGTTGTCATAGAACTTTGTACATTGTAAATCAGACCCGAATGTATACATTCTCATGACGGTTGATTCACTTCTACTTTTAGTTATGTATGTCTATTATTTTTTGATCACCAGTTGCTCGACTTGAGTGATTATTGCAGTCAAGAGGATTCTACATGACAGGTTTTTGATGATGGACATGGGTCTGCTACACTTTTTCCTTAGACTTGAGATCAGTCAGGATGCATCAGGCATCAAACTATCTCAAGCCAACTATGCACAAGATCTCCTTGAGAGAATTCACATGACAGACTACAAGTCTGCTCCAACTCCTTTCCTATCAGGAGTCAAACTTGAGGATGGAGGGGAGACTCCACTGGTTGACAACACACTATACAGATAGCTAGTGGGGATCTTGTTGTATCTCACACACTCTAGAACAAACCTCTCATATGAAGTTCACATAGTTTCCAGGTTCATGCAAGAGTCACATGAGCTACATTGGAAAGCTGCAAAGTGTATCCTTTGATATGTACAGGGCACCATCACCTTTGGGATTCATTATGCAACAGACTCTACATTAGATCTCATTGGGTTTACTTATTCCGACTGGGTTGGCGATAGCATTGATTGCAAATCCACATCTGGTTACTCACTCATTCTTGGTTCCGGGCCTATCTGTTGGTCAAGCAAGAAGCAAGCTGCCATTTATCTATCATTAGCTGAGGCAGATTACAGAGGGGTAGTTAACATAACCATTCAGGCTATGTGGCTACAACATTTTCTCACTGAGTTGGGCATTCAGTTTCATCGACTGATTTTCATCTCGTGTGACAACTAGAGCACTCTGAAGTTCTCCAGAGATCTAGTTCAGAGGCAGCAGACGAAGCATATCGAGATCCACATGCACTATATTCCAATCTTTATTTCGGGTACAAATTCCTCCAGGTTCTCGTGCCTAACCTCATACTGGCTAGTCAAGGCCTCCATAGAGGGTGTTTGTTTAATATTATTTTTAGGGGGTGGTTCTTCAATTGAAACCTTGGTATTGACTTGTGTGATTTTTGGTTGGTATTTCTTACCTATCAATGTGGTAGTCGACTTGAGGTATCCCTTTGGTTTTAATAAATTTTTGGGATCAGATATAGGTGTAGTCCACCTATCGGCTGGATTGCTTCTGGTATTCTTTCGATTAAATTCCATCTTATTTGTAGTGGAGTCACCAAGTGAAAAATAAAAAATAGTTGCAATTCATTGTTCAACCTTCGTTCACTATCAAAGATAGAATCTCACCTTGTCATTCTCCCAGGGAAAAACAACTTTGTTTCTCCGTCCCTGGCAATGATGCAAAAAATATGTTGTTCCTGAGATTAAAATTAAGGCTCAAAGAATAATGTCAGGCATCATGATTTTTTTTGAGTGTGTTTAAAAGTGATTTTTCTACCTTAGTTGTATAAGAAAAATTCCTTAAATGAAATTAACAGTTTGACAGCACAGAGGTCGTATTTCATATCTGAGTCGAAATTGCAATATCGAATGGTATGAGATGAGAATAGAAAACTGTAAAACATAGCAGGTCATCAATTACTAAAGAGTCCTACTTTGTTTTCAGTAGAGGAAAAGAGATAGTGTAACCTGTTGGAAGAGGTGTTTCCTCTCCTCATCCTTTACTTGGAAATAACTGTCATCTGATCCTGACCTATATGAGTCATATTCACATGTTTTATCATTTGTTTCCATATGTGTTGGATTTCTCGTATTCGACACATTGGATGCAACTGCTCACTAATTGTACCACCAACCCAGAAGGTGCAGTTGCCTCATTTTCTTCAAAAATGTATAACTTATTTTCTATCTGGGGAAACCTTTCCTGTATCTTTTTTGCTCCCAAATATGTGTCCTGTAACTCCATGCTTGGACTTAGTATCCATTTTTTTTATTTGGATAAGATCAATTTGGTTCATTTACTGGATGATCATCATGGCCTCTTCTTTTATTGTCCTACAGTTACATTGGTTCCTTTCTATGTCAATATTCCCCAGGGCTTCAAAGATATTATTTCCTTCAACATCAAGTAGACCTTTGTCTAGTGAAGATATTTCTTCTAGACAAGATTTGTGTACCTCTCTGGCCAACATTTTTCTTTCGGAAATATTTGATTCCTAGGCCTTCAAAATTATGTTATGTCTGGTTTTTTAAGACAGAGACAGTTGAGGAGATGTCGATACATAATATTTTGTTACTAGAAAGATATCCTTTTGAAACTTATCTCGAGTTTCACGAGCTTCCCTTTCTTTAATGTAAATGTTATTTAGGGAAAGGTCTACCACCCAGTAACAATTTTGAATGACTTCCACTTTTGTAAAAGGATCTTGTTGGGTTGATTTCGGCTTCTCATGTACTTCCAATGCTTGAGCTTGGAAAGCTTCCATATCTATTGTTGTACCTTCAGCCAAGTATATATTGGCTTGTAGTTTCTTGATTAATTCTTCTTGCAAAGTGACCAACCCTCTATTGTCCTGTGAGTTTTGATGGAGCTCATCGAGGTTAGATTTCAGTTGTTGGATCTGATGTTTGTCATCAACTATGACTTGTTCAAACTATTTGTTCATCTTATTTCTAACATCCCTTTCCATGGTCGTCATCTAGTCTTGCAACTGCCTTACCAACAAATTTCTTTGTTTCAGCTAATTCCTTATATTTTCTACTAAACATTGATTGGCCATGCTAGAGGCACCTAATGAGCCTGACATTTCCCTAGAGAATTTTGTATCATCTAGACCCTATCCATCATACAACATTGTTTTCCTTTTGACTATTGTACCATATTTTTGATTCACTTCTCTTTTAACTATGGCCCTTATCTTCTTATTGAAAAGGAAGTCTGAAGGAGGCATTTCTTCGTCTAAAATCTGAGTAAGGTCCTCTATAAATATGATTTGGTCATTGGGATTTCATTGACTCGACTGTAAAGGTGTTAATGACATAATGGGGCAACCTATCTCTGTGGACGGTTTTTTCTTTGTTGTGTTGGTATCTGGTTTATCTGGTGTAGACAACGATGTATCCTATCCCTTTTTTTGAAAATCTTCAAGATGAGTTGTTGTTTGAGTGCTTCGTGGGTTTGGTAATGAAGTCTCCACTCCCTGCATTGAGACTTTGGCATTCTTCAGATTTTCCTCAGTACTCTGTTGGTCAGAAATTCCTGCCTCTAATACCTGAGGCGTAGCTTCCTATGTAAATCCTCTAATCAATTTATCAACTCGTTTTGTGTAATATCGAACACTTGTGTCCAGTATTTCACTGTATCTATGGCTCTCGATGAAGTGTCTGAGAAAACGTATGTGTTCAAATTTATGCTCTCACCATCTGCTTTATCCATTTTTCGTGGTGCCATGATATTAATGACATCAGAACTATGTTACCAGCTACAGGATAATGTGTGAGCTTATGCAGCTGGCTTAAAAATTGTTATTTTGTGAGAATGAAAATATAATTCAAAATCCAATATTATTATTCACCTTAAGCATATTGATTTACTTGTACCTTTACTGACAAAAAAATAATTTACCTTAATGAGGAA
Source organism: Picea sitchensis (assembly GCA_010110895.2). Taxonomy (NCBI): domain Eukaryota; kingdom Viridiplantae; phylum Streptophyta; class Pinopsida; order Pinales; family Pinaceae; genus Picea; species Picea sitchensis. The sequence continues at coordinate 137,763 of SNQJ01S0055055.1, read as the reverse complement.
ATCTAGGTAGCGATCTGCAATCTATATTGAAATCATTGCCATTGATTTGTGATTAATGCCATAAATATTGGTGGTTTGTGATCGGGAACTTGGATGAAATAGGTTTGAAAATTCCTGAATCACAAACTCGTGAGAAATTAATTATGAGATAATATTGTTTAAGATATTAATTAATCATGTTTAACTTTAAACATTTTTGGGTATTTAGGCTTCGAGATTTTAATGAGTAGCTTCAGATAGAATCCCCGAAACCCGAAACCGCGAAATGATTAATTATCGGATAATTATTTTTAGTTTTAATTAACCCCTTTTAATTTTGAAATGTTTCGGAAGTTCAGACTTCAAAGATTTCAAGATGTGAGGGATGATAAACGTCTGAACTTCCAAAGTATGAAGTTATTAACCATCTTTAATCGAGATTAACTTAATTAAATAAGATTTGATATTTCAGGATTTTACCGCTTCGTAGATTTGAAAGTTAGTTCCTTATTATATTCTTGAAAGTCTATTACTTGTAGTGATGTGTCGAAGATGACATCATTTTAGATGACGTTTCGAGGCTGGGGGGTGCTAAGTGTTAATTAGAATCATGTGAATCTTTAGATTAAAAGCTTAGAGAAAGATGCCACGTGTTGACTAAGGGAATATTTAAAATGTACATGTTTACCATGAAACATGTCTTTCAAAAGTTGGTGAAAAAGTGATAACGGATATATTCGGGTTTCGAGCTTTTTAAAGTTATGAATTGTTGAAATGCCTGAAGTGTGAAGCTTCGAGGAAGAATCTAGCAACTTAGCTCTTTAGCCTTTTGGCAGCTCCACAAATACAAAGAGATTTAGGATCATTCGATTATATGGAAGACTTCATCAACGACGCCTATCATGCGCGTCTTATTCTTATTTAACCAGGAATGAAATTTATTCAAAATCCAAAAGTTTAGAAATATATATATATGTTCCAACACTCCCCACATCCGAAGAAGGGAAAAGGAATCCCCAACCCACATAGCAAGAGACAGAGAAAAGAGGGCCTCTCTCAGGACAACCAATCTAATCCACAACAAAAGAAGGGCAATGAAAAGATGAAGAAGGAAACAGGAAAATGGTGTGAGTACCATAAAATACCTTGGCACAACACTGAACAATGTTTCTCCAAGCAGTCACTCTTGGTCGATATGAAGGATTCTTATTCAGAGGCCAATTTTGATTCTGAATCAAATCCTGAAGGAGGGAAGCAAATTATCTATTCTAAACCCAATGCCACTGTCACTACCACCAAAGTCCGACCAAGCTAACCAGAAGAACCAGAGAAAGGGGAATGCCTCTTTCACTCACAAATTCGGGTAAAGGGGGATCCGCCTCATTTCATTATTGATAGAGGCAGTCAGAAGAACCTGATTTCAATAAAGGTCATCAAGAAGCTAGACTTGCCAACAACACTACATCCACAACCCTACACTTTTAGCTGGCTTTGCCAAGGAAGAGATATTTGTGTTAGCCAACTGTGTCATCTACCCTACAGCATCAAGCCTTTCAAAGATGAGGTATTTTGTGATATTTATCCCCTTGAAGTTTGTGATGTTCTTTTAGGAAAACCATATTTGTGGAAGCATCATGTTGTGTATGAATCTAGACCCCGCAGTGTTATTATTAGCTTGGGTAGAAAATTGTACAGGATACTAGAGGTAGCATTGCCTACTACTATTTCTTTAATCCTTGCTAAGAAATGTAGTAAGGTCATTTCATATATCGAGAAGTTTGTCTTCTTTGTGATCTATGCTCACAGTAAGAAAAAGTTCATCACCACATCCGTTGCCTCTACACAAAGCCTCTCTTTGCAGCAAAAGCAAGTGGAAAAGATCGTGGAAGAATATAGAGACATCTTCTCCTCACCCACTGGGGTACCGACGCACTACCAAGTCAAGCATCGAATTGATCTGACCCCCAGTTCACCACTACCTAATGGACCAATCTATCATTTCTCATTGTTGGAAAATGATGAAATCAGGTGTCATATCCAAGATCTTATTCAAAAGGGGAACATCAGACCCAGTTCCTCCCCTTGCAAAATCTCGATTGTACTGGTCCAGAAGAAGGATGGGACTTGGTGACTCTGCATTGATTACAGATCCTTAAAAAAAATCACAGTCAAGAACCGATACCCAATTCCCAAGATTGATGACCTTCTTGACCAAGTCAAAGGGAAAAAGTTCTTCAGGAAGATTGACCTCAAGTCTGGCTACCACCAGGTTCCCAACGAACAAACTGATGTATGGTAGACAACCTTCAAATGTAAATAAGGTATCTTTGAATGGTAGGTCATGCTCTTTGGATTAACAAATGCACCAACCACTTTCATGAGGTTGATGGATGATGTACTGAGACCCTTCACTAATTCTTTTGTGGTGGTATATTTGGATGACATCGTCATCTTCAACAGAACTTGGGAGGAGAACATGCGACATATTCAACAGGTTCTAAGCACTCTGCAGCAACACAAGTTGTATGCCAACCTGGAAAAATGATCTTTTGGCATGAACAGGTTCCAATACTTGGGCTACATTGTTGATGAGCATGGGGTACATGTTGATCCAGCTATGATCCAAGTCATATGTGACTAGCGAGCCTCAACCACACTAACTGAGCTTTGAATCTTCTTGGGACTTGCCAACTTCTATCGATGGTTCATGTTGGGATTCTCCCATATTGCATGGGCCCTCGAAAAGAAGACCAAGGGAGGTGGCAGGGAAAATTTCATGAGGGGGAAGGAACAACAACGAGAATTCAATTATCTAAAGCATCACTTGTACTCAGCTCTAGTACTCTCCTTTCTTGATCTGCAACAACCATTCAAGATTGAGACTGATACATATGAATATGTTGTAGGTGAAGCTCTCACTTAACACAGTCATCTAGTGGCATACCATAGTGAGACACTCTTAGATGTTGTTCGGAAATACCCCACCTATGACAAGGAAATGTATTCCATTGTATAATCTTGTCATCAATGGAAACATTACATTTTGGGAAAGGATACAATCATCCACACTGATCACAAGCCTTTGTAATTCATATAGACACAGGGGAAATTGCAGAACGACCTCCATCAGAAGTGGTCCACCTACCTGCAGCAGTTCCATCCCAACTTCGAGTATAAGACATGGATCTTAAATCATGTCGTTGATTTCCTCAGTCGACCTCTCGTGGCTACACTCACCACTATGCTCCATTCCTGTGGACATGAGGCATCTGAGTGGCCCCAACTTTATTATCAAGATCCAGTCTTGGCCACCACCTATCATGTCTTGGGTACATGTGCGACTATCACTGATTTTCACATTTAGGATAGACTACTATGCCATCTCGGCCATCTCTATGTTCCTACAAGAAAGCATGCAAATATGATTTGGAATCTCACTACAGTCGGATGGCAGGACATTTTGGCATGGATAAAACTGTGGCCAATCTTCGGAAAATCCTATGATTATGTTGAAAAAAATCCTTGAAAAAAATCCTATGATTATGTTGATGTTTGTAGTATTGGACAGGTACTTCCCATAGATCTAAGTCATCCAAATCCTTCTACCTTACTAATCTAATTTAATTAAAACATTTATTAAAGTAAAGTTCTTTTATTAATTAGTTGAGTTTAATTTAATGAAATGTTAAAGTTATTAGCATTAGTGAATTAAATCTTAGCCATTGATCTCAAGTGAGGTGATATTTAATATCAACTCTCAGTCATTTTGGAGATTAGGGTTAGGTCATAACTCAAGATTATAAAACCAAGTCTAGGGTGAAGGAGGGACATACTTTATATGATTTTGGAGAGAACCAAGGTCACTCGTAGAAGAAAGAAGGACTTATTCTCAAGGGATGAATCCCAAAGGACTATGATTCAAGGAGATATTGGATAGGTGAGGTAGAAATTTCATATAGAGATCAACTCATGTCAAAGGAGAAGGGAGAACAGGGTCGGCCACAGGAAGATCTGAAAAATCGGAGCCACCGCAGCAGGGTGGAGTTGTATGTGATCCAAAGGTTGTTGAGGGTGCATGTGTACTCAAGATACAATGCAGGAAAGTGTGTATGTATATGAGCTACAGTGAGCCAGGGAACACATAAGTTTCAAAAAGTGAATGTACAAGGTCATACATCAACAACATAGTTTCTAGGTTTTGCAAGTGCTTTCTATAGTTTTCAGTATTTCTATGTGGGTCATTTTTCCAGTAAGGGAGCACCTATAAGCTTTGATATAATGCTAATGATAAGTTGATTTGAAGGGAATAAATCTTTGTGTGGTGTGTGAGATTTGGTTTCTAGTTTTGCTTCCGCTATATTTATTTCCTTTAATTATTACATTCAATGTATTTTGTTTTGTGAGTCACAAATCTAATTTACAACAAGAAAAACACTAGTAAACAATTTATCTAGGTGTTGGGATTACAAAATTTGACACGTATCAGAGCTTACACTCTAAGAGGGACATCAAATTCAGATACATAGTAATTTATGAAAGTAGATCTATTAGATCTCCTTAATACTCTATAAGGATAGTTTTCTTTATTACAATTGGCAAGAAGCAACCATAAATGAGTCTTTAATCTATGTTTTTATACAAAATGGTCTCAACTCAAAATGGTTGGACTTCTCATAATTCTAAAAATACTAAATTTTACATGATGTAAAACTGAAAACTTCCATTGTCCTTCTCCTCTGTCTCTTCGTCTGTTGGCAGAGGTGTTTCTTCTCCTCATCCTTTACTTAGAAATATTTGTCATCTAATCCTAACCTGTATGAGCTGTATGCACATATTTTATCACTTGTTTCCATATGTGTTGGATTTCCTGTATTTGACACATTGGATGCATCTGCTCACTAATTGTAACACCAACCCAGAAGGTGCAATTGCCTCATTTGCTTAAAAAATGTATAAATTATTTTCTATCTGGAGAAACCTTTCCTGTATCTTCTTTGCTCCCAAATATGTGTCATGTAACTCCATGCTTGGACTTAGTATCCATTTTTTTATTTGGATAAGATCAATTTGGTTCATTTACTGGATGATTTTCATGGCCTCTTCTTTTCTTGTCCTAGAGTTACATTGGTTCCTTGCTATGTCAATCTTTCCCAGGTCTTCACAAATATTATTTCCTTCAACATCAAGTAGACCTTTGTCTAGTGAAGATATTTCTTCTAGACAAGATTTGTGTACCTCTCCGGCCAATATTTTTCATTCGGCAAGATTTGATTCCCAGGCCTTCAAAATTATGTCACCTCTAATTTGCTAAGACAGAGACAGTTGAGGAGTTGTTGCTACATTATATTTTTGTACTAGACAGATAGCCTTTTGAAACTTATCCCGAGTTGCACGGGCTTCCCTTTATTTCATGTAAATGTTATTCAGGGAAAGGTCTACCACCTAGTAACAATTTTGAATGGCTTCCACTTTTGTAAAAGGATGTTACTCGGTTGATTCCAACTTCTCATGTACTTCCAATGCTCGAGCTTGGAATGTTTCCATATCTATTGTTGTACCTTCAACCAAGTATACATTGGATTGTAGTTGCTTGACTAATTCTTCATGTTAAGTGACCAACTCTATCTTCTTCTATGAGTTTTGATGGAGCTCATCGAGGTTAGATTTCAGTTGTTGGATCTCATGTTTGTCATCAACTATGACTTGTTCAAACTCTTTGTTCATCTTGTTTTTGACATCCATTTCCATGGTCATCATCTAGTCTTGCAACTTCCTTACCAACAGATTTCTCTATTTCAGCTAATTCGCTAGATTTTCTACTGAACATTGATTGGCCATGGAAAAGGAACTTAACGAGCCTACCATTTCCCTAAATAATTTTGTATCATCTAGACCGTGTCCATCATACAACATTCTTTGCCTTTTGACTGTTGTACCATATTTTTGATGCATTTCTCTTTTAACTATGGCCCTTCTCTTCTTACTGACAAAGAAGTTCGAAGGAGGCATTTCTTCGGCTGAAATTGGAGTAAGGTCCTCTATAAATATGACTTGGTCATTGGGATTTCCTTGAATCGACTGTAAAAGTGTTAATGACATAATGGGGCTACCTATCTCTGTGGATAGTTGTTGCTTTGTTGTGTTGATATCCGGTTTATCTGGTGTAGACAACAATGTATCCTGTCCCTTTTTTTGAAAATCTTCAAGATGAACTTTTGTTTGAGTGCTTGGTGGGTTTGGTAATGAAGTCTCCACTCCCTGTGTTGAGACTTCGACATTCTTCGGATTTTCCTCAGTACTCTGTTGGTCAGAACTTCCTGCCTCTAATACTTGAGGCGTAGCTTCCTATGTAGATGAAGGTGTTATTGGCTCCCCTTGTAATACCTTTGGAAAAATATTCTTTCTATGCTTCTGAAAATTGTCAAAATTGGTTAATTGATCGACAGACAGAGTTCAGACTCTACTCAATACTTCCTCATATGACCTGACTCCCCTGAATACTTCATCCTGAGGGGAAATCTCGTGCACATACTTCCTTAAATTATGTTGAGTTAGGTGAGCTTCCACAATCTTATGGGGATCGTGCCTCTTAAACTCAATATCAACTAACTTGACGTCTTCTAGAGCCGCAACCTCTACTTTTGAATGGATGAAATCTTGCAACGAAAACATACCAACCCGAAAAGGAAAGGTTGGCCATACCTTTTTCTGGGCCACTTTAAATTCTTTACTAATGCCCCCTGTCATGGTATGATAAGCCACCTTTTGGCATACTAGCCGATATGGTTAAAATTTTGGGAGAACATGGGGGGGAACCAAGCACCCAAAAATCCTGATATAGGAAAGGTTTTCCTCAATATACCAGTCTGCTATTTTTCCCAGGTTATCCATGATTCTGTCTGAAATTTTGGGAGGTGGGAAACTATATAGGGTGATGTGAATCAGCACCACTACATAATGAAATATTTCATAGAAGAAATATCTGGCTTTGTTGTCCCACAACTTGGAATGATAGAAATGGATAGGCTCGGCGCTGGTCGGGTTCCAACTCCAACTCATCAGAGGGAAAGGGGAGATAAACAAAATGGCATCCATTATGTATGCCAACATGTAGAAAGGAGCAGGTTTCCCTTTGGAATTTTCCAATTGGTACCCTGTGATTTCTTTGGCGAGGTTGTCTGATAACATCTTGGCCTAGTTGAAAAAATATCCCTCAACCACTTTATGCATAATTGGTACCCATGCCAGCAGGAAATGAGAGGGGTCATTTTTCTTAAATATTCGACATAGAATCATAGCCACATAGATCATATGGGCATCTAACGATGCTATGGCATATATGATGTGAGTGTTGGCTCTGAATTTCTTAGGATGCCTCCACCAGTCCTTGATTAAATCAGGGTATTTTTTCCCATACTGTGTGCACTCTTATTGGTCAAAATCCATTATTAATTCAGCATTGTAACTGTGTTTAAAAATGGGGAATAATTTATATATTACTTGTATATTCTCCGGTCAAAAATACCCAACAACAATCTTATGTGAATTGCAAATGCTCTTGGTTGAAATGTCGACGTTCTCCAGGGCCCAACCTATCATGTCATTATACAACATGAGCCTCGGTTGCAAAACCATCTTGTGTATATCTAACTCAGCTATATCCCCGAGTTTAGTTGCATGGCTTTCGGTTACTTTGTCACCTAAATCCTCTAGGCAATTTATCAACTCGTGTTGTAGAATATCGAACACCTGTGTCCAGTATTTCACGGTATCTATGGCTCTCGGTGAAGTGTCTGAGATAACATCTGTGTTCAAATTTACACTCTCACCATTTTCTCTATCCATTTTTCATGGTGCCATGATATTAATGAAATCAGAACTGTGTTACCTGCTACAGGAGAATGTGTGAGCTTATGCAGCTGGCTTAAAACTTGTTATTTTGCAAGAATGAAAATATAATTCAATATCCAATATTATTATTCACCTTAAGCATATTTATTTACGAGTACCTTTACTGACAAAAAATTAGTTTACCTTAATGAGGAAATCTAGGCAACGATCTGCAATCTATATTGAAATCATTGCCATTGATTCATGATTAATGCCATAAATATTGGTTGTTCATGATTGAGAACTTGGATGAAGGAGATTTGAAAATTCCCGAATCGTGAACTTGTGAGAAATTAATTATGAGATAATATTGTTTAATATATTAATTAATCGTGTTTAACTTTAGAAATTTTTGGGTATTCGGTCTTCGATATTTTAATGAGTGGCTCGAGATAGAATCCCTGAAACTCGAAACCATGAAATGATTAATTATCGAATAATCGTTTTTAGTTTTAATTAACCTCTTTTAATTTTGAAATATTTCGGAAGTTCGGACTTTGAATATTTCAAGACGTGAGGGATGATAAACATCTGAACTTCCAAAGTATGAATTTATTAACCGTCTTTAATCAAGATTAACTTAATTAATTAAGATTTGATATTTCAGGATTTTACCGCTTCGTGGATTTGAAAGTTAGTTCCTTATTATATTCTCGAAAGGATATTACCCGTAGTGATGTGTTGAAGATGATATCATTTTAGATGACATGTCGAGGCCAGGGGGTGCTAAGTGTTAATTAGAATCATGTGAATATTTAGATTAAAAGCTCAGAGAAAGGTGCCACGTGTTGACTCAGGGAAGATTTAAAACGTACATGTTTACCATGAAACATGTCTTTCAAAAGTTGGTGAAAAAGTGATAATAGATATATTCGGGTTTTGGGCTTTTTAAAGTTCTGACTTGTTGAAACGCCCGAAGCGTGAAGCTTCGAAGAAGACTCTAGTGACTTAGCTCTTTAACCATTTGGTGGCTCCACAAATACGAAGAGATTTAGGATCGTTCGATTATATGGAAGACTTCATCAACGACGTATATCATGCACGTCTTATTCTTATTTAACCAGGAATAAAATTTATTTAAAGTCCAAAAGTTTAGAAATATATATATGTTCCAACACTCCCCACATCCAAAGAAGGGAAAAGGCATCCCCAACCCACATAGCAAGGGACAGAGAAAAGAGGACCACTCTCAGGACAACCAATCCAAGCCACAACAAAAGAAGGGCAATGAAAAGTTGAAGAAGGACACAGGAAAATGGTGTGAGTACCATAAAATCCCTTGGCACAACACTGAAGAATGTCGCTCCAAGAAGTCACTCATGGTCAAGATGAAGGCTTCCAAGTTAGAGGCCAATTTTTATTTTGAATCAAATCCCAAAGGGAGGAAGAATATTAGTGATGCTAAACCCAGTGCCACTGTCACTACCACCAAATTCCGACCAAGCGAACCTGAAGAACCAGAGAAATGGGAATGCCTCTTTCACTCACAAATGTGGGTAAAGGGGGATACACTTCATTTCATTGTAGATAGAGGCAGTCAAAGGAACTTGATTTCAATAGAGGTCATCAAGCAGCTAGACTTGCCAATGACACTACACCCACATCCCTACACTTTCGGCTGGCTTTCCCAAGGAAGAGATCTTTGTGTTAGCCAACTGTGTCGTCTACCCTACAACATCAAGCCTTTCAGAGATGAGGTATTGTGTGATATTTATCCCCTTGAAGTTTTTTATGTTATTTTAGGAAAACCATATTTGTGGAAGCATCATGTTGTGTATGAGTCTAGACCCCATAGTGTTATTATTACTTTGGGTAGAAAATTGTACCAGATACCAGAGGTAGCGTCGCCTACTGCTATTTCTTTAATCTCTGCTAAGCAATGCAGTAAGTTCATTTCATAGATTGAGAAGTTCATCTTATTTGTGATCCGTTCTCACAGTAGGTAGAAGGTCGTCGCCACATCCGTTGCCTCTACACAAAGCCTCTCTTTGCTGAACTGACCACTATGCTCCATTCTTGTGGATATGAGGCATCTGAGTGGCCCCAACTTTATTATCAAGATCCAGACATGGCCACCACCTATCAGGTCTTGGGTACAGGTGTGACTATCACTGATTTTCACATTTAGGATAGACTATTATGCCATCTAGGCCATCTCTATGTTCCTAAAAGCGAGTGTGCAAATATTTGGGAATCCCACTACAGTCGGATGGCAGGACATTTTGGCATGGAGAAAACCATGGCCATTCTTCATAAACATTTTTATTGGCCAAAACTTCGACAGGACATCAGCAAGTATATCAGATCTTACATTGCTTATGCCATTTCCAAACCAACCATCAAGAAGAAAGGCTTATACACCCCTCTTCCTACTCTCAAGAAGCCTTGGGAATCCATCTAAATGGATTACATGTCTGGACTTTCATCCACCAAGCAAGGAAACGACTGCGTATTTGTGGTCATTGATCAGTTTTTGAAGATGGCCATCCTCACAGCCTGCAAGAAGAATATCACCGCGGAAATTACTCCCAAGCTCTTCTTCGAACGAATGTGGGTCCATTTTGGGATACCACAGACCATCATCTCCGTCCGGGATGATAGGTTCCTTAGCACATTTTGGTTGAGTCTCTAGTCATTGTTGGACACCAAGATCACTAAATCCAATGATTTACACCCCCAAAGAGATGACCAAACAAAGGTCTTCAATCGTATAATAGCAATTACAATTTATTTATTTTTTGGTTGCTTAATGTTAAATGTTGTAAAAATTGGAAAACTGTATTCTTTTATAATTATTATATTTATGAAAGATATAACATCTTTACTCTTATCAATTAAAATATCCATATTACAAATTTTCATTATGAATCCATATGTATTCGCCACCCAGATTAGTAGCAATCAACAGAGAATCCATAGATCTGAATCGATTCAATGAATGGAGTTCACATCGCAACTGTAGCCCCCACATCGCCGACCCCAACGTCAATATGGGCAACAACATTGGCTCAATCAATCCTGTACCTGAATCTAATTTAATACGACTGAATGGAGTTCACATGCAATGTGTCTAGATCCGACTTTGGAGTCTAGTCTATAACGAAGACTATAACTTCGGAGTCTAGATCTGACTTTGGAGTTTAGAATTTAATGCGGTTGAATGGAGTTCACATGCAATGAGTCCAGATCCGACTTTGGAGTCTAGTCTATGCGACTGAATGGAGTTCACATGCAATAAGTCTAGTCTATAACAAAGGCTATAACTAAATGGAGTTCACATGAAACTCTATAATGGAGTTCGCATCCAACTTTGGAGTCTGCCCATTCCTATATAACGAAGGCTATGCCATTGTATTTCTCACCTCTTGCTTACAGAATTTCGGCTCCGGTTGAGTATCCCCATCCTAAGGTATACTAATGTTAAGTTTTTACTTAGCTGTGTAATGGTATTGTTACGTTTTTACTTTTTATAATGTCATAAGCTATGCAAACTTAGATGTGTAAAGGTATTGTTATTTGTAGGTATTCTGGGTGTTAATGATTTGAGCATATTATATGCCCATGTTATGTATTGATGCAGTTCAGCATTTTTTTGTATTTCCCGTTATGTATTGGTGCATTTTAGCATTTTTTTGTCTTTTTTTCGTGCAGTTTATGTATTGATATGCAGTTTAGCGTTTTTTGAGTTAAAGTGGCATTTTTTTGTTTAAAAAATTTCGCAGCAGCTATAAGTCCTCTAAACTGCCAACAACATGAGTGGACAACACCCCAAAATCGAGTGGACAAGTCAATATGGGCAACAACATTGGCTCGATCAATACGGGCAACAACATTGGGGACAACTCAATATGGGCAATCCCATCAAAACCGATTGCAGCTTCGGAAAACAAGCCAACAACCATGGCGATGGAGGCACACAAGCCAACAACCAAGGCGATCGAGACACACAACTCAACAAACAAGGCAACGAAGGCACACAAGTATACAACCAAGGCAACCAAGACACACAAGTCAACAACCATGGCAATCGAGGCACTAGAGGCACACAAGTCTACAACCAAGGCAACCGAGGCACCCAAAACATCCAAGAAAACTATGGAAAACAAGCCAACAACTCCGACACCCAATACCATCCCAAGTTCACCTTCTAGACCAACTAATACCAACTAATGATCAACTTATACTAATACCAGTTAATGAACAACTTATACCAAGTTCACCTTCTAGATTACAATGAGGCTCTCAACGAATTTTTATGATAAACATGAATTCCAAAACCCTAGAAATCCAAAAAACCTAACCCTAGGAGATGAGTCACCAAAAGTCATGTGGGCCCCATTGAGGCAAGTTAGTACATCAACTTCTCAAGGTCATAACGTTTGCATACAATCTCTTGTTTAGGCTTGTGATAGCCCATTGGAAGGGTATTTTCAAGAACTACACATTATGCCATCAAAATCTAACTATATTTATAGTTTGACTATGGAAATCCAAGAAAACATTTTTAGGGCCCCAAAATGGCCTTAGAAGTATAGAAAGATGTAGTGACATGAAAACTTCCAAAATAAGACAGTTGGAATAGGTGGGCATGCACGATTATCCACTTGGATGTTGTGTAGGGATTCAGGATAGCTCGAGAAGTGAAGAAACCACAATTACAAATAAATTTCCCCATTATAGAGAAACGTGTTGAACTAAAAACTGTCAAAATGAGCCAGTTGTAATTTGGAATAGGTGGGTGGCCACCAATATCCACCTAGATCATCAAACCCAGAGCTTCTTGTTGCAAAACATTCACGGAAAACTTGATGGAAAGAATTAAGCATAAATAAATTTGAGGAAGAAAGTTAAGAAGTCTAATTCACAAAATCTTGGAAAGTCAAAAATGCTTCTTGCAAGCTCTCCATTGTTGCAACATCTCCTGACTGTCAACCCTTTAAATATGCTTCTTTTTTTCTTTTATAATATTCTCTTCATCTTCTTGAAGATTATTTAGGGTTAGGGTTAGGGTTTTATTTTCCCCTTTGTAAATGTGAACTCATATATTTGTGCCATTAAATGGGACCCACTTTACAAGCTCAAAAACTTGTTTGAATAAATGATTTTCCAAAACTAATTAGCTGCCAAGATAGAAAATAGTCTCTAATATAATTTAATTTTTAGGGAATTATAATTATGATTCTATCCATGGAAACCAATTCCAAAGTTTTCTTCATGTATCTATATTTCCTACGAGCTCTCGTTTACTCTATTTGTTCATCAATATCATTATGGCCTCTAGAAGATAGACAATCAATAACCATTGATTTATTCCTCACATGAATTCTCAACTCTTGATTTGCTAATTCCCCCCATTTATCCCATATGCATTGGGGAATTGATCCAGGTAGATATTGGTGGTCAACTACATGTTCCAATAGTTATGAATTGTTCCACAGCTTGGTAGTTTTTCTATAGTTTTTCAGGTCCCAAACTTTTGGCATTGTTTTGAGGCTCTAAACGACCTTTTTTTGGTGCGACAATGCTTAGCATGTAGCCAAAGGTAGATGCTAGGATATTCATAATGTTTTCTTCTCGGCTAGAAAAATCGTATGTAGAAGTTACGATGCTAGGCTAATCAAAATGTTTTCTTCTCAGCTAAAACTTTCTGGAGGGCTACCAAGAACCTAAAATGGAGATCATATGCAAAAGTTACACCCCTAAGAAGTTGACATATCAACTAACCACATTGGGGCCCACAAACCATTTGGTGTTTCATATTTTTGGGTTAGGGTTTTTGATGTTTAAGTTTTTTCATTGATTCTTTATGTTAAAAGGACTTTTTAGCCTCTTTGTAAGACACGTCTCACTATTCAAGGATAAACTACCACCATTCTACTTGTTAGTAATATTAACTACAGACATGTGGTTTAATGAAAACTATGAAGAGAAACGAATAAACATCGATTGAACCCAAGGAAACGAGAACATATATCTTTCTCTATGTTCACATATTTTATCTCTATAAAGTCTCTCACAATGTTGATTCAGAGTTATTTTGTTGCATTGGTAATGTTTTGCGTATATATTATCTGCCATTGGTTACAACATTGGTATATTATATTTGATTATTATTTGAGAAGATTTGGCATTGGCCTCTTGACAACTTAGTATGTATTTCATGCCATCCCCGTTATTGCAATAGATACTTAATGGTAACAAAAATTATATTTAATACTTAATGTAAATATCTCAACAATCCATTTTGTAGGTTTGGTCAAGCTCAATGTAAAGATAAAGCATAGTTTTTATTTGTTTCACACAAAATAATGTTTTAGATTTTGTTTGGGATAAAGAAACTTGGCAAAATTTTCTAACTTGTATGTCCTTGATTAATTTTGGATGTGATTCTACACAAAATGAACCTTCTGAACATCACAAAAACCTAAAATTGCGATTACAATAGTGAGAATTATGATTATATTCATTCAATTTTCTACATCATCAAATCATCACTTCTTTGTTCTCTAAGTTGATCATTCCCTTTTTATCGATTCCAAACATCATTATCTATCACACTCTTTCAATTTCTTCTTGTTATTTCTAGAAATGATACTTCACATGTCAAATATTTTGAGAACACCCCATAGCTCTATTTCCTTATGCCCCACACCCAAGATCTATGAGATGTATCAATTGTAGAAATAATTCTTGCGGGAACATTTTTTTATCCTTGGTCATTCTTAAGTAAACTATGGAGAGTGTAACATAATCATTATTATTATCAAATCTATGCATTAGGTATTACACTATAACATTGATCCAAGTGGATATTGGTGGCCACCAACCCATTCCAACTAGCTCCTCTTGTCCTTTTTTAGTTCAACATGTTCTTATGTACTTCTTTGTAAAAGTCGATTCTACACTTTTTGGGATGTCTGAATCCCTACACATATTCCAGGTGGATATTGGTGGCCTCTAACCTAATACAACTGGATTAATTTGTATGTTTTCATATCAACACATCTTGATATACCCAGGGCCATTTTCGAGCCCTTAACATTGTCATTTTGGCTTGCCACAGTCAAACTGTAGATAGAGTAAGAGTTTGGTGGTGTAATGTGTAGCTCTCTAAAACACCTTTCCAACAGGTGATCACGCGCCTAAAACAGAGGTCGTATGCAAAATTTATGACCCTGGGAAGTTGAGGTACCAACTTACCCATAGGGTCCCACATGGATTTTGGTGTTTCACCGCCAAGGGTTAGGTTTTTAGATGTCTAGGGTTTTGGAATTCATGAGTAATATAAAAAATTCCTATGGAGCCTCATTGTAATTCATTCTTCTCAGATGGATGCACGTAGCAACCTGTTGGCAGCCAATTCACTTTTTTTTACTGTTTTATAAGCTGCCTACACCAATGTTTTGCAAACATTAATTTTTCGTTGCAATTCTCAAATAAATGACATTTTTATTTTTTGCGACATTTGTGCATTTACGTTCTTTTTTGTTTTCACTAATGTAAGCGTGAAAACTTGATCTTTTGAAGTTACATTAGAATCATTATTGAATTGTCATTACGATTCTTGTCGATGTGCCCATTGCGCTTACATTTTACTTATCATTATGCAGTTGGCAAAACCTTTTGATCTCTACTCATTGGACATTCTTGTATTGATTATGTGACTTTGTCTCATTAAGTTTGTGATTCATTGGTGATTGGATTTATATGTTCTTTTATTTGATCTACTTGACCATTGGTTTCATAAAATATATAGGTGTTATGGTCAAACCCTTGATATATTTCATTTGATATAACACCTAGTTCAAAATGCATTGGCACATTGGTTAAACTTATGATATGAATTGTTACAACGCATGTCACATGGTTAAACACTTGGTATTGGTTTTGATTGGTATGTTAGGTTTTAAAACTATGGCATAACTATTTCTTGCGCGAATGATTAATACACTTACCATGGATTTCATTGGTCGGGCAAATGACATAATTGTTAAACTTTACAATAGTGGGTTGAACAGCTATAAGCATCGGCGGTTGTACCTTTGGTAATAACTATTATGCATGGCCAACAAATAAGCTCCACCACCTTCACACGATGTCATTAATGCCTATCCTTTATCCCTGTTTCACCTCTGTTAGCTCAGCTAACCCTTCGTGCACTCTACTCCTGTGTATGCTATGATTCAAACCCTGGACTTACCATGTGCTCTTCTCCATGGCACCGGTGGTGTGAATCAAGCCGAACGGTAGCCAAGCCTTTCTACTGTTCGACAACGCCCGGAAAGACTTAGAGGATAGCAGTTGGCTCACTTTTGTACAATGGTTTGAGGGTTTTAATCTATTTGTTGCACAACAGATCGCCCTGACTTTTGATGGCTGTAGGGCCAAGGTCGGTGAAATTCAGTTGGAAATCAGTGAAGAGTTCATTAGCTCCGCCATAAGGTTACCATCCATGGGCCAACATTGGTTTAAAAACTCTAAAGTGGAGGAGGTGCCATGGCCACTTCTGTTCGTCTCACGAAAGGTCACATCCTGTGACAGAGGTATGTCGATTTCCACACTTAAACCATGATGGCATGATATTTTGATGGTGGTCAAACAATTCGTGACCTGTGAGGGTCGATATGGACTCATTTTTCTTTATCACCTTCGACTGTTAATGAGTTTTATAGGGTATCCATTGAATATGCCTTTTTATTTCTAGCGTAGCCTATACAAAATGTCAAAAAGGTTTAAAAGAGAAAAGGTCGATAGTAGCCTGTTCCACCATGGCCTAATCAAACTCATCGTTGTTCATCACTTAAGTCTCCACAGTCATAGCTGGCAAGCTTTTATCTCTCGAAAGGGTTTTGATGATACAGACCCTGTCCAAATTGACAAGCCTATGATTAATGAAGCTAAGGCCTGACCACCCGTGCCCTTCCATGTCCTACTACCTTCTCCTAAACCCTCGGTCGACCTTGATATTGAATTACCTGACGTTATAACTAAGAAGGCTGCGGCTATAAAAAATCCTGTGAGAAAAAAGGTTAGAGGTAACCCTATTGTTGATGGCAAAGGTAAAAAGAATGCTTGGCTTATCTCGAGAATGGCTAGGAATAAACCTAAACCTAGAGCCGAGCGGAAGCCCATAGTCCTTAGTGAAGATTCAGACTCTGACATAGAACGCTTCCTAGCTAGTGAGTACCCTTACCCATAGGGTCTGTGCTCTGAACCACCCCGTGACTTCATTTCTAATCTCCCCCCTTGCCTAAGTAACAATCCTAGCTACCCTGGGATCAAACTACCTAACGAAACCCTCGGCAATTTAACCAAACCCTCACTTGCTTTTTCGAAGCCCGGACAGTCGTCATGTGACCAGTGTGATGTGTGGTTGGAACGATACTATATAGACGTCCCTTTATTATAGTCGAATATCCAATCATCGGAAAACCAAGTTGCAGTGTTGACCAGCCAAAGAGACAAGCTTCAAGCAAATGATAGGAAGCAAAAAACTACTGGTTCCATCGTATTAAGGAATGTTGAATCGGCTACAGCCGTTGTCAACTCCAAAATGTCATGATCAAACTGTCTGCTCATCATCCATGTATGAATTTAGGTATCCAGGTATGAAATGGCTCTGTCATAATGTTGTTCATCTTGTACATTGTTTTCATTTTGCTAAAATTTGAATGAGGTTATTATTTGGTTAAATGATTCGGTCGTTCCTTGTTTAGCATTTGATAGGTTTTCATCAGATTTGATTCATTTGTCTATTGAGTTAATGAAATTGATGGTTTTCTTTCGATTGGATTTGTTTGTATCTAATCTAAACAAGAGGTTTTCATGCTAAATTTAGAGCACGATCATGTTTTGATTTGGTATGCTTTCGTTATGGTTAGATTATATCGACTCTAATTTGGTTTGTATGCTGTGATTTTGGAACGACTTCATGAGTTTGAATTGATATAATATTCTAAATCGGGAATACAACTCTGATTGATTTCGATTTGGAGAGAACGACTCTGTTTTTTATGGAAAAAATATTCTCATTTAAGCATGTGCAAAAGATATCTACGCTTGAATCATGGAACGGTTTTGATTCACAACGACTATGTTAAAATCCAATTGTTCAATTCACTCTTATCTTGATTGGATTGCTGTGAATTTTCAGTTAGTACGATTGTTTTCATTAGTTGGATTCGTATCATAGAATTCTGCTCTACTTGATTTTAATTTGCAAAACGAGTTGATTAAACCCAGATCGACAAATGTTATCTCTGTCAAATTTGGTTAATAAGTTCATTTTGAAATGAACGATTTTGTTCAAAGTCAATCGATTTGTTTGCCCCAAATAGAAATAAAAAATGATTGAACAAATCCTACAGATCCTGTTATCAATCGATTCACTCCATTATCATTCTGTTTGTGGTAATTGACACACTAGTTTTGATTTGATGGATCGTTCATTTATGTTAATACAGTTGTATCAAATCCGGAAATGATCCTATTGTTTTCACATAGATTCGATCGTGTTTCCTGTTGATGGATAAGGCAATCGATTTGTTTAACTGTATCAGTTTTAGTTTGATATCAAAGTATTTCATTACTGTTCATTACGATTTTGTTTACCTGATTTTGTGACAACAAATGAAATAGAGTATATGCCTTTCTTTAGTCGTTTGATTGATCTTAGTCGTGTTTTGATCTCAAACTAGTATGACAATTTCAATTTGAATGATTTGTTTGTTTTTCAAATAGATATTAGATACTTGTTAATAGTTTGAATTTAATTCTTGAATGATTTTAATTGATTTTAATACTGATTCTGTGTCTGATTTAGACCAACTAAAGAATCGCAAGATTCTGTAGCTAGTCTATAGAATTAGATTTTTTATCATTTTATCAATAAAATACCCTTCTAACTTGTCCATTTTTAACCCTTTTCAGGTACATCCGAATTGCATTGGACATGCTGGACAGTATAGGATATATTTGCGTGTTTTGGTTTTAGTTTAGGTTCCTAGTTTAGTCAGACTTGGGATATCTTCCCAAATTTTATGTAAACAGTTTTGATAACTTCCATAGGGATGTTTTACCCTGTGGAAGGTTTTTAAATACTTATTATTTTTTGTAATAATGCATCCTCACTTGTGGGAGAACCGGGCTATGGATTTATGATACAAACTGAGACAGGAATTGATGTTTTTCTACATCTTTCACTTTCATAATATCAATCTTTTGTTTCAAGTTTATGCATGTCATTTGCAGTTGATTATAGACTACTTTAGTTATCGTAATCTAGTGCAGAATGATATGATTTAATTAATGTTTTATCCATATCTGATTTCTCTCATTACTTAAAAATACAGAAATTACTTTGTTTCAGTCGATGAATCACAGATTTCTCTTCTTCATTAATTGAATCATTTTGTATAAGTCTTTGCATACAGGTTTATCTAACTGTGAAGATTTATAAATCATAAGATTGTTGTAATTTTTATGTCTTGTTCATCCTGTAATCATATTTGAAGAGCATTGCAACTTATCATTTATGAGAAGCTAGTGGATAATTCGGTGTGGGTTTCCTCCCTCCGATCAGCTAAGACAATCATTTCATACAAGACAAATCTGGAACGTTTCTCCAGGTCAGTCTGTCATTTATTTGTTGGTTAATTTGTCAGTACAATTTAAGTAGTTAAAGTTAGTATATTAGTTTTTTAGTTTAGTTAGTTCTGTTTTATTTTCGTTCATAAAATTATAAAATCAACAAAAAAATATCTCTTTCTGTCTTAGGACAGAATATTGATGAGTTTTTCAAGTTTTATTTAAATCTGTAAATTGTTAATATTGTATATTTTGTGAATAAGATTTATTTCTTTTAGTAGTTAGATAGTTAATTAGTTAGAGTTAGTATAGTATTAATTAGTAGATTGTATATATAGAATAGTTAATTTTGTTTTAGCTTGTTTAATAGTTAGTTTTAGTTAGATTAGTTTATTAGTTTGTTTATAGTTAGTTTTAGTTAGATTAGTTAGTTTAGAGTAGTTTTTTTTTTTTTTTCCTAGGACTTAGATCGGATAACAGAGCCGCTAAACCCGTCAGGGTGGTTCATCCCAAATGGCTTGGGTTATTAGACAACCCTGGACCGGCTCCACTCTCCCAGTTGACGGACTGTCAATTTTGCCCGTCAACAAATGGCGCTAGAAGGAGGGCCTGCAATTAATTAATGGCATGAGGCAGTTGTAAGACTCCTCCACCACCTAATCACTCACCTATAGTGACTAGAAGCCATTCAAACAATAATATTCCCCTTAAAAAATCAACTACTTCAACAGACGATCCACGGATCACAGTTGAGCCAACAACCCCTAATCCTACAGGTAGTGACATACAAGAGATTGTCTGTCAATCTCTTATAAAAACTCATAGTGCCTTGGCCTATTTGAGGCAACCTAACCGACCGTGGGGCCAACCTTTGGACTTCTCTGATATCAGAGAACAATTAGCAGGCACTGACCTTACTGTGAATCCTACAGATCTAAACCTAAATTCTACTGCAGGAGGATCTGGGATACCCCCTTCACCACCTCCATCATCTCCTTCCTCTTATAGAGGAGGTTCCTCTGATGAAGGCAATTCCCCTTCTCAGCCTTCCACACCCACTACCCCAATGGAAAATCAAAACAACCCTGCTAGACCTTGGCTTGACCAAGATGTCGTAGATGTACCTGGAGCTCAGCATCCCTTACCTAAACACCCAGAGAAATGGATTTCCAAGTTTGACCCTGACTCAAAACAGATCGTTGAAGATCACATTAAAAAGTTTATGTTAGCCATAAGACTCCGCAATGTAGAACATGAAGACGTTGTCTGTAGGTTGTTCCCTTATACTTTCGAGGGTAATTCATCCACATGGTACTTTGCCCAACAACCCCATACCATCGTGTCTTGGGAAAAGTTTGATTCATGCTTTTTGGAAAAGTTTGGAGACGGTAAACCTTTGGAAGTCCTAGTCATGGATCTTTCTAGCTTAAGAATGAACCCGAAAGAAAAAGTTAAAGACTTTAATCAAATATTCTTAACACTTAAAAATTGAATCCCTGCAGATTCCATGCCTGCCGAGAGTCTTATAATAGCATACTACACTAAAGCTTTGCATCAAAGTATAGCTATTTGGGTTAAACAATCTAAGAAAGCCACGTTGTTAGAAGCCTTCGAGGAGGCCAGCCAAATTGAAAAAGACATTCTTAGTCTTAAAGACTCTACTAGAAACAAAACAGAGACTATTTATTCTTCCAAAAATAAGATCGAAATCCTCCCCAGACCTACTCAAAGTAAAACACAACCTGAAAGCTCAGATTTAGAAAACTTAACCAAAGTTGTCCAAATCAAGTTATAGACTTAAAAAGAATGACCGAAGAAGCTTCTTTGAGCAAAGGGCCTTACAAACCCCCATTCCTGAAGCTTTTTCCTACCAACCGACCTAATCCAACCACTGAAGGCCTTAATCTAGAAAGTCTGCAATGCGCTCTTCAAACAATTCTAGAAGCCCAAGATAACTTGATGTCTTTTGAGATTCCCGAGGAGGTAGTTGAACAAGAGACAGTTCAAGAAGAGGAGTCTTCTCCAAACATTTTCAGACACTTCTCGGATAACATCTTTCAATCTAACTTTGAGACAATACATCCTTATAATACCAGGAGTAAGATAGCCAACAAACCTTCTACCAAAAACACTAGAACTTTACCTCCAAAACAATCTAAATCAGCTGAAACTAAACAAAGTAATGTGAACCCCAACTTAGATTATGATGTAGTTGAAGATCTTAAAAAGTTGAGAGATAACATTTATGTTTATGAGTTATTGAAGTTTCCATTTCTGCTACAAAAAATGTTACAAAATATCTCAGAGAATGGCAAAAATGGTAATTCAAGTGGTAATAAGGTTGTGCAGAACAAAGTTCCCCAGAAGACTTCCACTAAAAACAATCTTGATCCACAAGATAAAGGAAGCCTTCCTGTAAATAATGTAAATAATGTAAATAATGTAGATAAAGTAGCTTTAGAAACTGCGAGTAAAAATCCACAAGCTACTACTCTTAGTACTCGCAAAAATGTACCTCCATTTTTATTAACGTTCGAAATCTTTAATAGAAATGTGCATAATTGTATGGTAGACTCAGGGGTGTCATCCAATGTGATGCCATGGTCTGTTTTCCAGAAGATTAACGCTGAAGTGGAACCCTCCAACTTAAAAATCATACAACTTGATCGGACCAATGTTAAAGTTATAGGCGAACTAAAGAATGTGCTCATTAGATTATCGTCTAACCCTAAGGTTCATCAAGTTATTGATATAATTGTTGTGGATATTCCAGAAGTGTATGGTATGTTTTTAAGCAGGGACTGGTCGGAATAGCTACACAAATATTTCGCGACAGACTGGTCTAATCTATGGTTTCTAGAGAATGGAAAGCCTAAAAAGATAAAGGTGAATCGTGAATGATACCTTAAGTTCACAGTCACAGATTTGAACGATCCCAACGAACCGTTTACACCTTCTGCCGATTCACCCAAAGTACAAGGGATGGACACCTTTTTCGACAATTTCATGGTCGAGGCTTCAGCTATCACCAATTTAGAACAACAGTCCGAGATTGTAGCATACATGAAGCCAACAGCTTCTATGCAACGGTCGCATGTACCTGATAGGAATCAAATTTGGTCTCTTTATTTCGATGGGTCAAAGTCCAAAGAAAGAGCTGGAGCAGGCTGCGTTATTATCGATCCAGCAGGTAACAAAACATTAATTGCATGTAGGTTGGAATTTGAATGTACTAACAATACTGCAGAATATGAGGCTTTACTGCAAGGTCTCAGAAAAGCTTTGGATATGAACATTCAAAATTTAACCGTCTTTGGCGACTCTGAAAT
>SNQJ01S0055055.1:87022-97422 GCA_010110895.2 Picea sitchensis | reverse complement strand
TAGTTTACTTAAGAATGCCCAAGGATAAAAAAATGTTTCTGCAAGAATTATTTCTACAATTGATACATCTCATAGATCTTGGGTGTGGGGCATGAGGAAACAGAGCTATGGGGTGTTCTCAAAATATTTGACATGTGAAGTATAATTTCAAGAAATAACAAGAAGAAATTGAAAGAGTGTGATAGATAATGATGTTTGGAATCGATAAAAAGGGAATGATCAACTTAGAGAACAAAGAAGTGATGATTTGATGATGTAGAAAATTGAATGAATAGAATCACAATTATCAGTATTGTAATCGCAATTTTAGGTTTTTGTGATGTTGAGAAGGTTCATTTTGTGTAGACTCACATCCAAAATTAATCAAGGACATACAAGTTAGAAAATTTTTCCAAGTTTCTTTATCCCAAACAAAATCTAAAACATTATTTTGTGTGAAACAAATAAAAACTATGCATTATGTTTACATTGAGCTTGACCAAACCTACAAAATGGATTGTTGAGATATTTACATTAAGTATTAAATATAATTTTTTTTACCATTAAGTATCTATTGCAATAATGAGGATGGCATGAATTACATACTAAGTTTTCAAGAGACCAATGCCAAATGTTCTCAAATAATAATCAAATATAATATACCAATGTTGTAACCAATGGCGGATAACATATACACAAAACATTACCAATGCAACAAAATAACTCTGAATCAACATTGTGAGAGACTTTTATAGAGATAAAATATGTGAACATAGACAAAGAGAGATGTTCTCGTTTCCTTGGGTTCAATCGATGTTTATTCGTTTCTCTTCATAGTTTTCATTAAACCACATGTCTGTAGTTAATATTACTAACAAGTATAATGGTGGTAGATTATCCTTGAATAGTGAGACATGTCTTACAAAGAGGCTGAAAAGTCCTTTTAACATAAAGAATCAATGAAAAAACCTAAATATCCAAAACCCTAACCCCAAAATATGAAACACCAAATGGTTTGTGGGCCCCAATGTGGTTGGTTTATATGTCAAATTCTTAGGGGTGTAAGTTTTTCATATGATCTCGATTTTAGGTTCTTGGTAGCCCTCCAGAAAGTTCTAGCTGAGAAGAAAACATTTTGATTAGCCTAGCATCGTAACTTCTGCACATGATATCCATTTGAGGTGATCGGTAGCCCACCAAAAATTTCTAGTTGAGAAGAAAACATTATGAATATCCTAGCATCTACCTTTGGCTACATGCTAAGCACTATCGCACCAAAAAAAGGTCGTTTAGAGCCTCAAAACAACGCCAAAAGTTTGGGACCTGAAAAACTATAGAAAAAATACCAAGATGTGGAACAATTCATAATTAGTGGAACATGTAGTTGACCACCAATATCTACCTGGATCAATTCCCCAATGCATATGGGATAAATGGGGGGAATTATCAAATCAAGAGTTCAGAATTCATGTGAGGAATAAATCAATGGTTATTGATTGTCTATCTTCTAGAGGCCATAATGATATTGATGTACAAATAGAGTAAACGAGAGCTCATAGGAAATATAGATACATGAAGAAAACTTTGGAATTTGTTTCCATGGATAGAATCATAACTATAATTCCCTAAAAATTAAATTATAGTAGAGACTATTTTCTATCTTGGCGGCTAATTAGTTTTGGAAAATCATTTATTCAAACAAGTTTTTGAGCTTCTAAAGTGGGTCCCATTTAATGGCACAAATATATGAGTTCACATTTACAAAGGGGAAAATAAAACGCTAAACCTAACCCTAAATAATCTTCAAGAAGATNAATATCTACCTGGATCAATTCCCCAATGCATATGGGATAAATGGGGGGAATTAGCAAATCAAGAGTTGAGAATTCATGTGAGGAATAAATCAATGGTTATTGATTGTCTATCTTCTAGAGGCCATAATGATATTGATGTACAAGTAGAGTAAATGAGAGCTCGTAGGAAATATAGATACATGAAGAAAACTTTGGAATTGGTTTCCATGGATAGAATCATAACTATAATTCCATAAAAATTAAATTATAGTAGAGACTATTTTCTATCTTGGCAGCTAATTAGTTTTGGAAAATCATTTATTCAAACAAGTTTTTGAGCTTCTAAAGTGGGTCCCATTTAATGGCACAAATATATGAGTTCACATTTACAAATGGGAAAATAAAACCCTAACCCTAACCTTAAATAATCTTCAAGAAGATGAAGAGAATATTATAAAAGAGAAAAAGAAGCATATTTAAAGGGTTGACAGTCAGGAGATTTTGCAATGATGGAGAGTTTGCAAGAAGCATTTTTGTCTTTCCAAGATTTTGTGAATTAGACTTCTTAACTTTCTTCCTCAAATTTATTTATGCTTAATTCTTTCCATCAAGTTTTCCATGAATGTTTGGCAACAAGAAGCTCCGTGTTTGATGATCCAGGTGGATATTGGTGGCCACCCACCTATTCCAAATTACAACTAGCTCATTTTGACAGTTTTCAGTTCAACACGTTTCTCTATAATGGGGAAATTTATTTATAATTGTGGTTTCTTCACTTCTCGAGCTATCCTGAATTCCTACACAACATCCAAGTGGATAATGGTGCATACCCACCTATTCCAACTGGCTTATTTTGGAATTTTTCATGTCAATGCATCTTTCTATACTTCTAGGGCCATTTTGGGGCCATAAATTTTTTTTTCTTGGATTTCCATAGTCAATCTATAAATATAGCTAGATTTTGATGGTATAATGTGTATTTCTTGAAAATACCCTTCCAACGGGCTATCACACGCCTAAACCAGAGATCGTATGCAAACGTTATGACCTCGAGAAGTTGTTGTACTAACAGGCTATCTCCTAGGGTTAGTTTTTTTGGGTTTCTAGGGTTTTGGAATTCATGTTTATCATAAAAAAATCCTTGAGAGGCTCATTGTAATCATCATTTTCTTGCAAATGAGCATAGTCATCACATATCTTCTGAGAGTTAAAGATTCCACCATTCTAGCAAGTCTTGCACTCTATATTTTTATAGTCTCTGTACATTTCCTTCATTAATACAAATCATATATTGTTGTATTTATTTGTTTCTGGAAATTTTTATGTGTATTTCATTTTAATATCTCTGCTTCCATTTCGTTCCAAAAATAATCTAGATCACTGCTATAAGAACAGTTTGCTCTTGATCATTTTTTAGTGCATGTCCTCGATGAGGTCCGAGTATAGCAAGTTTGGTCTCAAGCTTGCATCTCTTAAGGAAAATCGCTCTTGCATGACGAAGAAACCCTCAATGGTCGAAGAAAATAAAAAAGGCAAAGAAGAAGATTCTGTCAAATAATTGCTTGAACAAGCTCTCATGGGACAAAGGGACGAAATGATGGAGAATTTTTCCCACATCCTTCAACGTTTGCCAATAGAAACAAGTGCATCTTCATCAAGAGGCCACTTTCAAGGAACCTCTCCCAAGTTTTTAGCATCCCCAACGTCCAACTAGGCTATGTTGTTGATTAAGGAAGGAAATAAATATGGAGGAAGCAAAACTAGAAACCAAATCTCACACAACACACAAAGATTTATTCCCTTCAAATCAACTTATCATTAGAATAATATCAAAGCTTATAGGTGCTCCCTTATTGGAGAAATGGCCCACATAGAAATACTGAAAACTATAGAAAGAACTTGCAAACCCTAGAAACTATGTTGTGTATGTATGACCTTGTACATTCACTTTCTGAAATGTATGTGTTCCCTAGCTCACTATAGCTCATATACATACACACTTTCCTGCACTATATCTTGAGTACATATGCACCCTTAGTGACCTTTGGAGCACATACAACTCCACCCTACTATGGTGGCTCTGATTTGTCGGATCTTCCTGTGGCCGACCCTGTTCTCCCTTCTCCTTTGACATGAGTTGATATCTATATGAAATTTCTTCCTCACCTATCCAATATCTCCTTGAATCATAGTACTTTGGGATTCATTCCTTGAGAAAAAGTCCTTCTTTCTCCTAAGAGTGACCTTGGTACTCTCCAAAATCATATAAAGTATGTCCCTCCTTCACCCTAGACTTGGTTTTATAATCTTGAGTTATGACCTAACCCTAATCTCCAAAATGATTGGGAGTTGATATTAAATATCACCTCACTTGAGATCAATGGCTAAGATTTAATTCACTAATGCTAATAACTTTAACATTTCATTAAATTAAACCCAACTAATTAATAAAATCACTTTACTTTAATAATTTTTTTAATTAAATTAGATTACTAAGGTAGAAGTATTTGGATGACTTAGATCTATGGGAAGTACCTATCCAATACTACAAACATCAACATAATCATAGGAATTTTTTCAAGGATTGTGGATTGGAAAGTAAATGTTGTTACAATAGAAGAAAGTAGAAATTGAATGTGGCATCATGTAATTTTGGGGGGTTAAAAGGAAGTTCTTTTGATAGAAAAAGGGTTGGAAAATTGTGTATCTGTTAATGATAAAGGTAAGGTTTTATATCTCTTTCATTTTTGTAAGTTGACTTTTAAGAGTGTTCTTTATTTTCATGAAATTTATTTTTGAATTAGTGATTTCAGTGATAGATATTTATTGGATAGAAAAACACTTATATCTTATTTTATGAATAACTATTTATTCAAAAAATATTTCTCTTATTGTCTCTGATGGAAAGAAATTCATTCCTAGCTATTTAATAGTTATTTAAGATATGTATTACTTAGATATAATATATATATATATATATATATATATATTAAATACTTAGATTAAATACATTTTATGTACATGGTATACAACCCTTTTTGGTGGCAACTGGTCTCACATACTACTCGATATCGCTACCTTAAACTAGAGTAAGTTTGATAGGGACTTTCCATAGCTAGATCCTCTCTTGTTATTGTTGGAAGAATTTTTCTAACCATCAAGAGATCCCTTGAAGGTGTTTTTTAGTATTGGGCTGGTATTGGGTGTCGGAGTTGTTGGCATGTTGGCTTGGTTTCTTTGGTTGTGTGCCTCAGTTGTTGTGGTTGTTGGCTTGTTTTCCTGAGTTGCAATCGGTTTTGATGGGATTGATCAAGCCAATGTTGTTGCCCGTATTGACTTTGGAGCCTTGTCCACTCATGTTGTTGGCCATTTAGAGGACTTACATCTAGGGGATTGATCGAGCCTGTCCACTCATGTTTTTTCCTATCCACTCATGTTTTTGGTCGTTTAGAGGACTTACAGCTGCTGCAAAATTTTCTGAAAAAAAAACGCCACTTTAACTCAAAAAATGCTAAACTGCATATCAATACATAACAGAAACACAAAAAAATACAAAAAAATGCTAAACCGCATCAATACATAACATGGGCATATAATATGCTCAAATCATTAACACCCAAAATACCTACAACTAACAATACCATTACGTAGCTAAGTTTGCACAACTTATGACATTATAGAAAGTAAGAACTTAACAATACCATTACACAGCTAAGTAAAAATGTAACATTAGTATACCTTAGGACGGGAATACTCAACCGGAGCCCAAAGTCTGTAAGAAAGAGGTAAGAAATATAATGGCATAGCCTTCGTTATATAGGAATGGGCGGACTCCAAAGTCGGATCTAGACTCATTGAATGTAAACTCCATTAGCACTCCATTAAATTCTTGAAGTTAAATTCTTGGTCCTCTCTTTGGGGATGGAAAGCATTGGATTTAGTGATCTTGGTGTCCAACATTGACTAGAGACTCGACCAAAATGTGCTAAGGAACCTATCGTCCCAGATGGAGATGATGGTCTGTGGTATCCCAAAATGGACCCACAATCGTTTCAAAGAAGATCTTGGGAGTACTTTCCACTGTGATATTCTTCTTACAGGCTATGAGGATGGCCATTTTCAAAAACTGATCAATGACCACAAATATGCAGTCATTTCCTTGCTTTGTGGATAGAAGGCTAGACATGTAATCCAATCAGATGGATTCCCAATGCTTCTCAAGAGTAGGAAGAGGTGTGTATAAGCCTTGCTTCTTAATGGTTGGTTTGGAAATGGCACAAGCAATGCAAGATCAAATATACTTGTTGATGTCCTGTCGAAATTTTGGCCAATAAAAATGTTTTTGAAGAATGGCCACGGTTTTCTCCATGCCAAAATGTCCTGCCATTCGACTATAGTGAGATTCCCAAATCATATTTGCACGCTCGCTTTTAAGAACATAGAGATGGCCTAGATGGCATAATAGTCTATCCTAAATGTGAAAAGCAGTGATAGTCGCACATGTACCCAAGACATGATAGGTGGTGTCCAAGTCTAGATCTTGATAATAAAGTTGGGGCCACTCAGATGCCTCATGTCCACAAGAATGGAGCATAGTGGTGAGTGTAGCCACGAGAGGTCGACTGAGGAAATCAACGACATGATTTAAGATCCATGTCTTATGCTCAAAGTTGGGATGGAACTACTACTGGTAGGTGAACCACTTCTGATGGAGTTCGTTCTATAATTTCCCCTATGTCTATATGAATTACAAAGGCTTGTGATCAATGTGGATGATTGTATCCTTTCCCATAATGTAATTTTTCCATTGATGACAAGCTTGTACAATGGAATACATTTCCTTGTCATAGGTGGGGTATTTCCGGACAACATCTAAGAGTGTCTCACTATGGTATGCCACCAGATGACTGTGCTGAGTGAGAATTGAACCTACAACATATTCATATGCATCAGTCTCAATATCGAATGGTTGTTGTAGATCCAGAAAGGAGAGTACTAGAGTTGAGCACAAGTGATGCTTTAGATCATTGAATTCTTGTTGTTGTTCCTTCCCCCTCACGAAATTTTCCCTGCCACCTCCCTTGGTCACCTTTTCGAGGGCCTATGCAATATGGGAGAATCCCAACATGAACCGTCGGTAGAAGTTGGCAAGTCCCAAGAAGCTTCGAAGCTCAGTTAGTGTGGTCAAGGCTAGCTAGTCACATATGACTTGGATCTTAGTTCGATCAACATGTACCCCATGCTCATCAACACTGTAGCCCAAGTATTGGACCCTGTTCATGCCAAAATATCATTTTTCCAGGTTGGCATAGAGCTTGTGTTGCTACAGAGTGCTTAGAACCTGTTGAATATGACGCATGTGCTCCTCCCAATTTCTATTGAAGATGACGATGTCATCCAAATATACCACCATAAAAGAGTTACTGAAGGGTCTTAGTACATCATCCATCAACCTCATGAAAGTGGTTGGTGCATTTGTTAAGCCAAAGAGCATGACCTGCCATTCGAGGATACCTTCTTTAGATTTGAAGGTTGTCTTCCATACATCGGTTGGTTCATTAGAAACCTGGTGGTAGCCAGACTTGAGGTCAATCTTGTTGAAGAACTTTTTCCCCTTCAGTTGGTCAAGAAGGTCATCAATCTTGGGAATTGGGTATCGATTCTTGACTGTGATTTTTTTTAAAGATCTGTAATCAATGCAGAGTCACCAAGTCACATCCTTCTTCTGGACCAGTACAATCGGGATTTTGCAAGGGGAGGAACTGGGTCTGATGTTCCCCTTTTGAATAAAATCTTGGATATGACACCTAATTTCGTCATTTTCCAATAGTGAGCGATGATAGATTGGTCCATTAGGTAGAGGTGAATTGGGGGTCAGATCAATTGGATGCTTGACTTGGCAGTGCGTTGGTACCCCGGTGGGTGAGGAGAAGATGTCTCTATATTCTTCCACAATCTTTTCCACTTGCTTCTGCTACAAAGAGATGCTTTGTGTAGAGGCAACAGAGGTGGCAATGACCTTCTACTCACTATGAGTACAGATCACAAAGAATACAAACTTCTCGATATATGAAATGATCTTACTACATTGCTTAGCAGAGATTAAAGAAATAGCGGTAGACGATGCTACCTCTAGTATCCTGTACAATTTTCTACCCAAACTAATAATAACACTGTAGGGTCTAGACTCATACACAACAATATGCTTCCACAAATATGGTTTTCCTAAAAGAACATCACAAACTTCAAGGGGATAAATATCACACAATACCTCATCTTTGAAAGGCTTGATGTCGTAGGGTAGACAACACAGTTGGCTAACAATAAGATCTCTTCCTTGGAAAAGCTAGCCGGAAGTGTAGGGTTGTGGGTGCAGTGTTGTTGGCAAGTCTAGCTACTTGATGACCTTTGTTGAAATCAGGTTCTTCTAACTGCCCCTATCAACAATGAAATGAGGCAGATCTCCCTTTACCCAAATTTGTGAGTGAAAGAGTCATTCCCCTTTCTCTAGTTTTTTTGGTTAGCTTGGTCGGACTTTGGTGGTAGTGACAGAGGCACTGGTTTTAGCATCGATAATATGCTTCCCTCCTTCGGGATTTGATTCAGAATCAAAATTGGCCTCTGACTCGGAAGCCTTCATATCGACCACAAGTGACTGCTTGGAGAAACATTGTTCAGTGTTGTGCCAAGGGATTTTATGGTACTCACACCATTTTCCTGTTTCCTTCTTCATCTTTTCATTGCCCTTCTTTTGTTGTGGATTGGATTGGTTGTCCTGAGAGTGGCCCTCTTTTCTCTGTCTCTTACTGTGTGGGTTGGGGATGCCTTTTCCCTTCCTGGGATGTGGGGAGTGTTGGAACATATATATATTTCTAAACTTTTGGACTTTGAATAAATTTCATTCCTGGTTAAATAAGAATAAGACACACATGATATATGTCGTTGATTAAGTCTTCCATATAATCGAATGATCCTAAATCTCTTTGTATTTGTGGAGACGCCAAATGTTTAAAGAGATAAGTTTCTAGAGTCTTCTTCAAAGCTTCGCGCTTCAGGCGTTTCAACAAGTCATAACTTTAAAAATCCCGAAACCCGAATATATTCATTATCACTTTTTCACCAATTTTTGAAAGACATGTTTCATGGTAAACATGTACATTTTAAATCTTCCCTGAGTCAACACATGGCACCTTTCTCTGAGATTTTAATCTAAATATTCACATGATTCTAATTAACACTTAGCACCCCCCATCCTCGACACGTCATCTAAAATGATGTCATCTTTGACACATCACTACAGGTAATAGCCTTTCAAGAATATAATAAGGAACTAACCTTCAAATCCACGAAGCGGTAAAATCCTGAAATATCAAATCTTAATTAAGTTAATATCGATTAAAGACAGTTAATAACTTTGTACTTTGAAAGTTCGGATGTTTATCATCCCTCACATCTTGAAATCTTCGAAGTCTGAACTTCCGAAACATTTCAAAATTAAAAGGGATTAATTAAAACTAAAAACAATTTTCCGATAATTAATCATTTTGTGGTTTTGGGTTTCAGGGATTCTATCTCAAGCTACTCATTAAAATCTCGAAGCCCGAATACCCAAAAATGTTTAAAGTTAAACATGATTAATTAATATCTTAAACAATATTATCTCATAATTAATTTCTCACGAGTTCACGATTCGGGAATTTTCAAACCTGCTTCATCCAAGTTCTCGATCATGAACCACCAATATTTATGGCATTAATCACAAATCAATGGCAATGATTTCAATATAGATTGCAGATCGCTGCCTAGATTTCCTCATTAAGGTAAATTAATTTTTCATCAGTAAAGGTACTCGTAAATCAATATGCTTAAGGTGAATAAAAATATTGGATTTTGAATTATATTTCCATTGTCGCAAAATAACAAGTTTTAAGCCAGTTGCATAAGCTAACACATTATCCTATAGTAGGTAACACAGTTCTGATTTCATTAATATCATGGCACCACAAAAAATGGATAAAGCAGAAGGTGAGAACATAAATTTGAACACATATGTTCTCTTAGACACTTCACCGAGAGCCATAGATACCATGAAATACTGGACATAGGTGTTCGATATTATACAAAACGAGTTGATAAATTGCCTAAAGGATTCAAGAGACGAAGTAACCGAAACCCATGCGACTAAACTCAGGGATATAGCTGAGTCAGATATACACAAGATGGTTGTGCGGCCGAGGCTCATGTTGTATAACAACATGATAGGCTGGACCCTGGAGAACGTAGACATTTCAACCAGGAGCATTTGCAATTCACAGAAGGTTGTTGTTGGGTCTTTTCAACTGGAGCATATACAAGTAATGTATAAGTTATCCCGAATTTTTAAATACAGTTACAATGTTGAATGCATAATGGAGTTTGACCAAGAATTGCACATAGTATGGGAAAAAATACCCTGATTTAATCAAGGACTGGTGGGGGCATCCTGAGAAATTCAGAGCCAACACTCACATCATATATGTCATAGCATCGTTAGATGCCCATATGATCTATGTGGCTATGTTTCTATTGTTGTGAGGTATTCTACCCTACGGACTAATAATCTAGGGCTCTAAACTTATACGCAGATCA
>SNQJ01S0055055.1:58874-69977 GCA_010110895.2 Picea sitchensis | reverse complement strand
AAGGCGAAAAAGAAAATGAAGGTTTTATTTTAGAAAATGAAGTAAATAAAATTAAAATCCCCATGCCTCTGGTTGAGCTCTCTAAGAATCCAATTTATAAAAAACAAATTGCTAAAATGATTAATTTTTCTGATGCAGAATGTTATGCAGATGTAATAAATTTACAAGATAAAAAGCCTACTATTATGTTTGGTCTGCACATTGAAAATGCTATGGATTATGTAGCTTCTTTTTATATTACCTTAACTGTGCATGATCATTTACTTCATAATTTCATGTTATATTTTGGGGCCTCTCACAACTTAATGCCTAAAGTTATCATGGAAAATTCGGGGCTTGAAATCATTAGACCTTATCAAGACTTATATTCTTTTGATTCCAGAAAGGTTAAGTGTCTGGGCATGATCAAAGATCTGGTAGTGAATATTGCACATATTCCTGTAAAGAATATTCTTATGGATGTAGTCGTTGTTGACATCCCTATCAAGTATGTCATGCTTTTATCCAGGTCTTGGGGTGCAAAACTTGGTGGATCACTTCAACTGGACATGACATACGCTGCGATCCCACTTTTTGGTGGACAATTTACTCGACTATACAAAGAGACTAGACCGGCATATATTGTAAGTGACCCTCAAAACCCAAACAGCTATCCAGTCTATGCTGCCGATCAGGATCTAGGAAATTGTATTTTATCATTAGACGTTGATTTTGATGACTGTATAGAAGAGGAAAACAAAAAAATAGAAAAAAACACAGAAAAGTGTAAATAACAGAGAAGGAGTATGGAAAATGTTTTTTGATGGTGCTTCATCCTGGGAAGGGGCAAGGGTAGGAGTGTTATTTTTTGCACCTGGATATGAATATGTCATTCCCTTTTCATACAGGTTACAGTGGGAAATCGATTATACTAATAATTTCTTTGAGTACGAAGCTTTGGTCTTTGGATTGGAGGCTGCCAAGAAAAAAAAAAAATTTAAATCTAATAGTTTATGGTGATGAAGAACTTATTGTAAAACAAATAATGCAGCAATATCAAGAAAAACATCCAAGGCTAAGGTCATATAGAAATTGTGCCTCGGATCTGATTAAGAATTTCTTCTCGTCATTTAACATTCATAACATTCCCATAATGGAAAATCAATAGGTAGACTCCTTGGCCAAAGCTGTTGCAACTTTTATGCCTCCTACTATCCTAAAACTAAATTATCATATAGAAATGAGGCAAAAAACTTCAATCCCAAATAATGTGAAACATTGGCAGATCTTTGACGATGACGAGCAGATTAAAATTTTTCTAGAAATGGTTGATGAATTCTTCGAGACTCATATAGATCAAGAGAACCAGAATGATCCTATCTGGATCATGAAAGAAGGTGAAGAGC
The DNA here is from genome assembly GCA_010110895.2 of Picea sitchensis. Lineage (NCBI taxonomy): Eukaryota > Viridiplantae > Streptophyta > Pinopsida > Pinales > Pinaceae > Picea > Picea sitchensis. The sequence continues at coordinate 68,592 of SNQJ01S0055055.1, read as the reverse complement.
CTATAAAGTTCCAAGATAAAATCATGAATCATTGAATTCTTGTACTTAAGAACAATCAGATCCATAGAGGATTGATACCCTTAGAAATGTTGTTTGACAAAGATGACATACCCTTGAAATCTACCCTACGAACTCAACCTGAAGAGGTTGAAGACTGTGACATAGGAACTAAAGAAGAACCTAAGATATTCAAGTTATCTAAATACCTTCCAGTTCAAGAGAAAAACAAATATGTCAACTTTATTAAACAATACAAAGACGTATTTGCCTGTTCCTATGATGATTTAAAAACTTATGATACCTCTGTGATTGAACATAAGATTCCTTGGAAATAGGGTATCAAACCTTTTAGACAAAAGATGAGACAGATAAACCCTATCCTCTTACCTATAATAGAAAGAGAATTCAAGAAGCTTCTTGATGCAAATATTATTGTCCCACTTAGGTATTCTAAATGGGTAGCAAATCTGGTACCCGTCAGGAAGAAAAGTGGAGAAATTAGGCTTTGTGTGGATTTCAGAAATTTAAACTGGTCATCCCTGAAAGATAACTACCCACTGCCAAAAATGGATCATGTCCTAGAAAAATTAGTTGGAGAAAACAGAATTTTGATGATCGATGGCTTCTTAGGTTATAACCAAATTGTTGTCCACGAAGATGATAAAGAAAAAACTTCATTCACTACTCCGTGGGGAAATTTCATGTATGATAAAATGTTGTTTGGTTTGATGAATGTAGGGGCCACCTTCCAAAGAGAAATGGATATAGATTTCATCAGTGAGAGAGATAAGTTTGTCATCATTTACTTAGATGATCTAACAGTCTTCTCGAATTCTGATGCATAACATTTGTTTCATCTCAAACAAACTTTTGAGAAATGTCAAAAATTTGGTTTGTCTCTAAACCCTAAAAAGTCTCATTTTGCTATGCAAGAAGGAATACTTCTAGGTCATATGGTTTCAAAATATGGAATAAAGGTTGATCCCAAGCGAATCGAGGCTATTGACACAATAAACATTCCTAACAATAAAAAATAAATCTAGTCTTTTTTAGGTAAAATAATTTTTTTGAGAAGGTTTATCCCTAAATTTGTTGAAATTGTCAAATTAATCACAAATATGCTGAAGAAAGACAATGAAATCAAATGGAATTATGAAGCTAAAGCATCATTCGAGCAAGTTAAGAAAGCTATAAGAGAAGCTCCAGTATTAGCTAGTCCTCACTATACTAAATAATTCCCGATATTTTCTTTTGCATCGAAACATACTATCACAACAATACTTCTCCAAAAGAATGAAGAAGGTTTCGAGAAGTCGATTACGTTTTTCAATAAAAGTCTCAGAGACACCAAATTAAAATACAATATACTGGAAAACAAAGGTTATGCTATGGTGAAAGATCTCAAATATTTCAGAACATATGTACCGCACTCCTGAATAATTGCTTATGTGCCAACAAGCTCTTTTAAAGATATATTGGTACAGCCGGACAATGATAGTAGAAGAGGTCAATGGTTAGCCAAAATTCAGGAATTCGATCTAGAAGTAAAACTGTCCAAGCTGGTCAAAGTTTAGGGTTTGGTGAAGATATTAGCAGAGTTGAATTTCAGAGAACTTTGGATAAATCATCTAGAATAACATGGACCTGTTCCATACATAGAAGAACTTGACGATCAAACCCCAAGAGTCCATATCGAGGATAAATTTTCTTCCTATGACTGGTATCACGATATCATTTCATATCTCCTTACCCTTCAGTGTCCAAGTGATATGACTCCATCAAAATCCATAATGTTGAAACTACACGTAGTTAAATACTATATCATCAAAGGACAACTGTATTGGAAAGATCCTCTAGGTTTCTTACTATGTTGTCTAACAAAATCTGATATAGAGGATGTCATAAATGAATTTCCCAAATGAGTGTATGGAGGAGATCATGCTTGGAGGGCCATGACCTACAATATTCTAAGAGATGGATATTATTGGCCAAAGATATTTACCGATGTCAATGCTAAAGTCAGATCCTGCAACCCTTTCCAACTATTCTCTGGCAAACAAAATATCCCTGCATTACCTTTGGTCCCAGTCAAGACAAAGACTCCTTTTCATCAATGGGGCCTAGAATTCATAGGATAAATCCACCCATAGTCAAGCACCCAATATAAGTGGATTTTAACTTCTATCGATTATTTCACAAAATGGGTGGAGGCCATTCCAACTCGGAATGCCACAGATTCAGTAGTTATAAACTTTTTGGAAGAGAACATCCTATCCAAATTTGGTTTCCCCCGAAAAATAGTTACGAACAATACCCAAGCATTCAAATCTATGGAAATGATAAGTTTTTGTCAAAAATACAACATTGTGTTGGGACATTCTACAACCTATTATCCTTAGGGAAATGGGTTGGCCGAATCATCCAAAAAAATCTGGATGAATATAATAAAGAAAGTATTAAGGGAGAATAGAAAGGCTTGGCACATTCACCTAAAGTACTCCTTATGGGCAAATTGGATCGGCACTAAGAAATCAATAGGCATATCTCCTTTCCAAATGGTTTATGGCACCAACGTTGTCCTCCCTATTAATATATCTCTTCCAGTAATAAATTTGTGGCAAGATGTGAATGAAGATCCAAATGACGTAATGAGGAGGATAAACCAAATAATCGAAGTCCAACAAAATAGGGCTGAAGTCGATGTCAGACTTCAAAAATACCAAGATAATATGAAATCCCTTTTTGACAAAAAAGAGAAAGAGGGAATTTCTTCTTGGTGATTTTTTTTTGAAATGGGATGTCAGGAAAGAAGATCCATGTAAACATGATAAGTTTGATCACCTCTAGTTTGGACCATTGAGGATTGCATCTACAGGGGGTAAGAATTCATTCCTACCAGAGAATCTCGACGGGAAATTTTTTGACACCCCTATAAATGGGTGTTATCTAAAACATTTCATGCAATAAAAATGTTTCACAATACCATTGTATATAGGGGTTTGGTTTCTGTTTACTTTCACAACTTTATTTTCCCTCATAGGATACCTAAATTTTACGTTTTATAAACCTAGTTTTATTTAATACTCCAGAAAGAAAAAAATAAAATTTTTGTACTGTATATCATTTCTATTTTGTGGAACTCTCTGATTGTTTCTTTTCGTAGGACATTTATCATTAGATGAGGAATAAGGAGATAACAGAATTCAATGGTCAATTTTCAGAATAAGTTTTTTTCTGTCAAACAGGTGATGAATTAATAATTGGTTAGGTTGCAAATATAAATGAAATCCAAGGTATGAACTTCTATGCTTATTTTTCAATCTAAAATTCTAAAATAAATCTCATCAAATATTAGCATAATTCTACTCATGTAAAAACGATCACTTGATCAAAGATCGGAAAAGTATAGATCTGAAAACCTCCAAATAAAAATAAAATGAGATGAAAATAGAAAGAAGAGAAGTTGGTAATCGAAAATAGGACTGTGTGGAAGTGAGATTCTTTTATGCCAAACCCTCTCATCCCTTGTTCTATTTCACTTTTCCTATCTCTGAGATTTTACTCTATTTTGATTTTCACGACCTGTCCTTAAATCTTCATAACCTATCCTTAAATCTTCATAGAAAGAAAAGATTTCTCCTTGACTTTGAAAACTTAAAAACATATCTTTAAAACAAGACTAGGCGAAAATATTTATGTTCTTTTGATTCCAACTTAAAGAAAGTATGTCTAGGCTAATCGTGATAACTTTATCTCTTCTATCATATTTTTACTAATAAATATGCTCAAGGAAAATCCCTGGAAAATAAAAGTTCCCAATAAAATATTCCCTATAGGAAAAGATGTATTGAAGATCGAGAGAGATATAGCTCAGAGTACAATGACAGGCCTTCATTGTCAAATATTAAGCAGATATCATCCCTGTATGACACATACAAGTTGATTTCCCCCACTTCAAAAATATATAAAACATATAAGATAAATGGTGAAAGGAAATTCATAAATTGATTGCCCCCATCTAGTCCAAGACAAATGGTGAAAGGAAATTCGTAAAATCGACTACCCCAATTTTGTCCAAAAGAGATTATGAAAGGAAATTCATAAAATGATTTCCCTCATCTCAAATAAAATCAAAAAATGTTATTTGATGTGGTGAAAGGAAATTCAATGGGAGATGTATATAACTTCATTGGGGTACTGAACAGGCTCGTTGGCAGTGAAGAAATATCTATGATATCTGTAAGATTGTCGTACATGTATAAACATACTCTGGTATCTAGTTCTCTTTCCGATAATATTTGCATCCTATATCGACCAGGAATTCCCTGAATAAATCATTAAAATTACTTTTCCTTGAAGTGAACAAAATCGACCGAAGTATGATAGTTCAATTAAGGTTTTTTTGATTATCTTAAACAAATCTAGAATCAGTTTCAGAAAAAGGAAACTTATTAATAGCCTAACTTGAGATCAGTAATTGATTGTGTTTTGAAAGTTTTCTGAGACATGGCTAAAGTTTGATTTTTCTCTATATAATTTTCCCAAATTTGTTCCCCAGGAACACAACAATGACTCCATTTACCTAATGAAGGCACTTAGTCTACTGTTCTTCCACGCCTCATAGGGAGACGTGATCCCCAGATGGAGCCTATGTTGAAACATATATATTTCTAAAATTTTGGACTTTAAATAAATTTCATTCCTCGTTAAATAAGAATAAGACTTGCATGATAAACATCATTGAAGAAGTCTTCCATCTAAATGAATTATCCTAAATATCTTTGGATTTGTGGAGCTGCCAAATGGTTAAAGAGATAATTTTCTACAGGCGACTTTAGACCTTCACGCTTAAGAAATTTCAACAAGTCACAACTTTAAAAATCCTGAAACCCGAATATATTTGTTATCACTTTTTCACCAACTTTTGAAAGACATGAGTCATGGTACACATGTACGTTTTAAATCTTCCCTGAGTCAACACGTGGCACCTTTATCCGAGATTTTCATCTAAAGATTCACATGATTCTAATTAACACTTGGCACCCCCTAACCTCCACACGTCATCTAAAATGACATCATCTTCGACACATCACTACGGGTAATATCCTTTCAGGAATATAACCAGGAACTAACTTTCAATTCCACGAAGCAGTAAAATCCTGAAATATCAAATCTTAATTAATTAAGTTAATCTCAGTTAAAGACGGTTAATAAGTTCATACTTCGTAAGTTAGGACATTTATCATCCCTCACATCTTGAAATATCCGAAGTTTGAACTTCTAAAACATTTCAAACTTAAAAGGGGTTAATTAAAACTAAAAACGATTATCCGATAATTAATCATTTCACAATTTTGGGTTTCAAAGATTCTATCTCGAGCTACTCATTAAAATCCCAAAGCCCGAATACCTGAAAATGTTTAATGTTAAACATGATTAATTAATATCTTAAACAAGATTATCTCATAATTAGTTTCTCACGAGTTTGCGATTCAAGAATTTTCAAACCTGTTTCATCCAATTTCCCGATCACGAACCACCAATATTTATGGAATTAATCATGAATAAATGGCAATGATTTCAATATAGATTGCAAATCATTGCCAAGATTTCTTCATTAAGGTAGATGATTTTTTTATTAGTAAAAGTATTCATAAGTCAATATGCTTAAGGTGAATAAGAATATTGGATTTTGAATTATATTTTCATTCTCATAAAATAACAAGTTTTAAGCCAGCTGAATAAGCTCACACATTCTCCTGTAACAGGTAACACAGTTCTGATTTCATTAATATCATGGCACCGCAGAAAATGGATAAAGAATACGGTGAGAGGGTAGATCCAAATATAGATGTTCTCTTAGACACCTCACTAAGAGCCATAAATACCATGAAGTCATGGACACAGGTGTTCGATATTCTATAGAACGAGCTGATAAATTTCCCAGAGGATTCAGGTGACGAAGTAACTGAAACCCATGCGACTAAACTCAGGGATATATCAGCTACCAACACAACAAAGAAACATCCATCCATAGAGATAGGTAGCCCCATTATGTCATTAACACCTTTACAGTCAATTCAAGGAAATCCCAATGCCAAAGTCATATTTATAGAGGACCTTACTCGAATTTCAGCCAAAGAAATGCCTCCTTCAAACTTATTTTTCAGTAAGAAAAGAATGGCCATAGTTATAAGAGAAACGCATCAAAAATATGGTACAAAATTAAAAAGGAAAGGAATGTTGTATGGTGGACATGGTCTAGATTATACATAATTTGCTAGGGAAATGGCAGGCTCATTAGATGCCTTTGCCACATCCAATCAGTGTTCAGTAGAAAATCTAGTGGATCAGCTGAAACAAAAAAATATGTTGGTAAGGTAGTTGCAAGACCAGATGACGACCATGGAAAGGGGTGTACAAAATAAGATGAACAAAGAGTTTGAACAATTCATAGCCAATGTCAGACATCAGATCCAACAATGGAAAGCTAACCTCGATGAGCTCCATCAAAACTCATAGGCCAATAGAGGGTTGGTCACTCAACATGAATAATTAGTCAAGAAACTACAAGCCAAGATAGAATTGGTTGAAGGTACAACAGTAGATATGGAATTTTTCCAAGCTCAAGCACTGGAAGTACATGAGAAACTGGAATCAACCCAACAAGATAATTTTACAAAAGTGGAAGCCATTCAAAATTGTTATCGAATGGTAGACCTTTCCCATAATAAAATTTACATTAAAGAAAGGGAAGCCCATGCATCTCGGGCTAAGTTTCAGGAGGCTATCTTTATAGTACCAAAATATGATGTATCGGCAGCTCCTCGACTATCTCTATCTAAAAAAACCAAAGGTGACATAATTTTGAAGCCATGGGAATCAAATCTTTCCGAAAGAAAAAGATTGTCTAGAGAGGTACACAAAGCTTGTCTAAAACCAATATCTTCACTAGAAAAATGGCTACTTGATTTTGAAGGAAATAATATCTCCAAATCCCTAGGGAATATTGGCTTAGCAAGGAACCAATGTAACTCTAGGACAAGAAAAGAAGAGGCCATGACAATCATCCAAAAAATGAACCAACTTGATCTTATCCAAATAAACAAATGGATAGTAAGTACAAGCATGCAATTATAGGCCACATCTTTGGGATAAAAGAAGATATAGGAAAGGTTGCCCCAGATAGAAAAGAAGTTATACATTTTTTAAGCAGATGAGGCAACTTCACCTTCTAGGTTGGTGGTACATTTAGTGAGCAGATGCATCTAATGTGTCAAATACAGGAAAGCCAACACATTTGGAAACAAGTGAGAAACATGTGCATATGAATCATACAGGTCAGGATCAGATGACAGTTTTTTCCAAGCTAAAGGATGAGCATAAGAAATGCCTTTGCCAGTAGACAAAGAGACAGAGGAGAAGGCCAACGAAAGTTTTTAGTTTTACATATTGTAAAATTTACTATTTTTGGAATTATGAGAAGTCCAACCCTTTTGAGTTGAGATGATTTTGTATAAATACATAGATCAAATAATTATTTCAGGCTACTTCTTACCGATTGTAATAGAGAAAAGTATCCTTATAGAGTATTAATACAAGTGAAGACATATATTCCAGGTTTTGTTAAATCTGGGTTATGTGTTTCTTTTGCTTTCCATTTCTTAGCATTCCTTTATGTATTCCTTGATAAATGTTTGGTTCCAATTTAGTACAACAACTACTGTAATCACAAGGTCTCAATATTTTATTAAGTAAGCAGTTTTTCCTCTTCATTTACTGTGAGTAAATCAAGACCTGCTTGCTGTGTAGATTACTGCATTTTGGGCGTTATTCAAGGTAAAACTATCTCTTTTCCTCTACTACAAACAAGGTAGGACTCTTCCGTAATTTATGCCCTGCTCTGTTTTACAGTTTTGTATTTTCATCTCATATTATTCGATATTGCAATTTCGGCTCATACGAAATATGACCTATGTGTTGTCAAACTGTTAATTTCATTTAAGGATTTTTTCTCATACAACTGAGGTAGAAAAAACAATTTAAAACAAACTCTCTTAAATTTTTTCCTGATGCTTGATATTATTCTTTGAGCCTTAAGTTTAATCTCAAGAACAACAAGGAGTTTGTAGATCCAACCTCTCGCCTCTTCTGCTTAAATTTCTACTCAATCTTGACAGCGTATTGATAAGTTGTACCTAATGAGGTGATGTCAAGAAACTCCATTTATCTTTGAATGTATCTATGCAAACAACCGTGGTATTTGAGCACCAAATGTCCCTCAGAGTCTTTGATACCCAATTTGGTGTGCAGGGTATGGAAAATATTGGTGAAATCTGGTACTGTCTCATCCCTTTCTTGATATAGGGTGGTCCATCTGGTGTACTGGTACTCGTAGCTTCCTACATGGTATTATTGTTCTTTAATGGCATACCAAAAGGAATACCATGTAGGGGAAACCACAAATATTGTAGATTCTTCTATGGCCCTTTGTTCATAGTAAGTGTCCCACCAATCCTTAACATGGGGGACGACCTTGAGGAGTGCAAAACTAATCTTTTCCCTATCAGAAAAATTGTGGTCCAAAAAATACCATTCAAGCAGATTCAACCATTTATCTACAATGCTCACATATCTGAGTCCTTCAAATAATTGAATATAAAAATTTACTTGTACCTTGAAGGGGGTTGCATGGTCTCTTGATGAAGATGCTTCTCCCGTGGGCAACTGCCGAAGGATATGCATAAAGTTGTCCATCATTTCGTTTCTTTTTCATGCAAGGGTTTCCTCGAACAACATTTTAAAAGGATCTCCTGCTCCATCATCTTTATTTTCATCTCCCATGGGTTGTTTTATGGCTCTGTGTGACTGATCTTGCAATGAATCGATTGGTTAGAGTCCCAACTTCTTGTACCCGGATCTTGTCGGGGATATGCACGAAGAAAAATAAATGAAGAGTAGACCACTTTGATACCACTGATCCATATTTAGGAGTAGACAGAACTAATTAATATACTGAATACAATAAACACAAAGATATGAATAACAACAAAGATATCCAGTGAACAATATCTTCTATTGAATAAATGAAATAGGATTAAACTGTAAAACTGCAGAATTGAAACACTTGCTCGAATGGTGTTAGTTATCTCTGAGAAGAGATGTGGCTACTACGTGCATCTGTCTGAGAAGAATGAATTACAATGAGGCTCCAGAGGCATTTTTGATATTACTCATGAATTCCAAAACCCTAGACATCGAAAAACCTAACCCTTGGCAGTGAAACACCAAAATTCATGTGGGACCCTATGGGTAAGTTGGTACCTCAACTTCCCAAGGTCGTAAATTTTTCATACGACCTCCGTTTTAGGCGCATGATCACTCGTTGGAAAGGTATTTTAGAGAGCTACACATTACACCACCAAACTCTTACTCTGTCTACAGTTTGAATGTGGCAAGCCAAAATGACAATGTTAAGGGCTCGAAAATGGACCTAGGTATATCAAGATGTGTTGACATGAAAACATACAAATTAATCAAGTTGGATTAGGTTAGAGGCTACCAATATCAACCTAGAATATGTGTAGGGATTCAGACATCCCAAAAAGTGTAGAATCGACAATTACAAAGAAGTACATAAGAACATGTTGAACTAAAAAAGGACAAGAGGAGCCAGTTGGAATAGGTTGGTGGCCACCAATATCCACCTGGATCAATG
>SNQJ01S0055055.1:23971-52411 GCA_010110895.2 Picea sitchensis | reverse complement strand
TTTCAAGATTGATGTTTTTCTTGGCTTGTGACAAGATGTCGCAGGTAAATTTTGCAGCCATTGGAGAGCAGATTGTGTTGACGCCAAAGAGTTCGAAAGAGGGACTCGATTCTCAGTGGTAAGGCTGGCAGCCTTTCAAGTGCAGAGAGAACAATGGGTCAGCAGCAACCAGAGAGCAGTGATCGAGTGACATAGTCAGTTGCAGAGCAGGGCATGTCAAGGTACCCAGGTGATTGTCGAAAAGTATTTTCAAGTAGAATCAGTTGATATGACTTGGAAGAAGAGGAGTATTGAAGCTCAGACCAATGATTATAAGCTTTTGTGGGTCCAAAAGCCTTTCAGTGGGAAGGCGTGATCAGAATCTGGACCAGGGGTCTAAAAAATGCTCAATTTTCAAAGTTCTCAGAATGCAACGAAAACGATGCCATTGCGTCCGTCGCGTTCTCCTGATTCCGGCGGTATATTTATTTTCGCAAACAGAGTCCGTATGCAGAAGTTATTGAGGTCTGTTCGCCGAGCCAAACAGACAAAATTTTGATGCTGACTGGGCAGGCCGTACAGCTGACGTGGTAGGCCGTACAGCTGACGTGGCGGCCGTACCTCCTATGTGGTCGTCCATACAGGACATGTGGCGGCACCAGGGTGTGCCATGTGTCATGCATTTATGGACTTTTTAACACGCGGTTTGACCAATATTGAGGTGACACGTGTCACCACTGGATGGGTGACACGTGGCACCAGGGTGACGTCAGCAACCTGTGTGGCAGGCTGGCGTGGCATTGAATGGACCCTACAGCGTTGACGTGGCACACATTTATTGGATGACAGCTGGACGAGTGATATGTTGACACGTGTCCGTTTTCCTGGCGAATTATAAGGAGACACGTGACCCAATCGAAGGGCACCATGTGTCCCCTCAATTTTGTTCATGTGGTCATATAAAAGCTTATGACGGCCGTGGGGTTCGACCCCCGGACCTCCCCTCCAAGCAACGACTTCAAATACTCGTGCTAGCCATTATTCTGCTCATTGGTGCTTGAAAGGTATACGCCTTTGGTTATATTTAAATTTACATTTGGTACTGTGTGGTGGGGGGTCGGGCCAGGGCTTAGCCCCGACCCCTGGTTCTTTGGCATACATATGACCTTCGTTTTAATATACGCGCGGTTACATTTATTTCAAACAATGGTTATATCACATTCAACATGTGACCACGGATAAGTTATGCACGCGGTTTGGTTTTACACCCGGTTATGTGCCATTATACATATAACCACACATTTAAACAACGCGGGGTATATATTATAATATGCACACGGTTCTATTTTTTACGATATGTAACCGTTGAAATATTGATATGCGCGCAATTTTGGGTGTTAAACATTAAAAACCCGTGGTTTTAATACCATTCACATGTGACCACTTGCAAAGGTTGGTGCGCGCGTTTTTGTAATGGAAATGGGTTGTGGATAGCCCGTGGTTTCATTGCTAAACCATACGACCAGACTTTTTAACGATGGGTGTGCGCATGGTTGTTCATACCATTTGAAACGGTGGTTAATAAATACGTGGATTTTATGTTTCAAACAGTTGGCGCGTTTTTTGGGGCGGAGTCCGCCTTTTTTGGCATTTGGCTATTTTTAGCGAGGCTAACTCCAGCTATTGCGAATTTAGTGGAGAAAACGAGGAGGAATCAGTTATTGCCATATATTTGGCTAGGGAAAACCTTTCTTCACGTTTTTTTGATGGATTTTGGGTCTCTTCGACCTTCTGGAGCCAATGGAGCAGGTTTCAGAGCCATCTGAGGTCATTTGCAGGTGATTTTTCTTCAGGGAAGCTTTCAGGGCCACAAGGGCCATTTCAGTGCTTGAGCTGTTTGGAGGCTATGTGCATCCATTTTTGGTGATTCAAAAGCCTAGGTATTCTATTTTCGACCTTCTGAGTCTGATGGAAGAGGTTTCAGAACCATTGGAGCTCATCTTCACCTCGAAATTCTCCATGCAATATTAAAGGACTACTAGGGCCATTTGGGGAAAGTACTGTATAAGGTACAATTTCACTGTTTAGTGTTTGGGAAAGAGCATGTTCAGCTAATTCCTATCTTCTGATTCTGTATTTACAGTCAGTTCTGTCTTTTGAGACACTCATATTCTTGTATTATCATTTGTAGCATTTTTAATACAAGAGGACAAGCCTAGTTTGGGAGGTTTGGTCCAGCAGATGTAGCCTGAAGGGGGTGAACTGCTTTATCATTTTGGTATTGCTGTGATTTGATGTGTTATTGATGCATTTTATATTGTTGTACATCGGTTTATAACACCTATTTAATCACTTAAAAGAATCTTTCTCCTCACATGAACACTCACAAGAAGAGGCATGAACCTTACACATAAACAAGTTGCACATTTTTAACACATGAAGCAAGTGTATGTCAAAGACTTCTAATTGTTTACTTCGTTATTTCTTTAGGCAGAGCCTGTAAAGGGCCAGGTAGCCTCTGGAACTCATCCTCTCTTTAGAGGTGACATGTCCGGTGAATGCCCCTACAGTCTATCTCTGTATAAGAAATAATAAAGTTTCACATTATCAGAGGTCACATTGGAGTGTATAACTCACTTTTGAAATTATGGAAAATGGATACCTTGCACCCTTAAACAAGTACATTCCATTTTCAGATCATTAACACAGAATAACATAGATATAATAAAATTGGTTTTCTATTCAATAAGGAAATAAGTTGAAACTGTAAAATGCAACCAAAAATAAGCTTGTCGGAATGGTGGCGGGTTATCTCTAAAAAGAGATGTGACGACTGTCATTCAAAAGAATATGATTAAAATAAGGCTCTGGAGGCATTTTTACCATAAAAAGGAATGTCAAAAACCCTAGACATCTAAAAAAATAACCCTAGGAGATGAAGCGTCAAAAGTCATATGGGCCCCGTTTGGGTAAGTTAGTACATCAACTTCCCGGGGTTGTAACTTTTTCATAAGATCCTTGTTTTAGGCGCACAATAGCCCGTTGGAAAGGTATATTCAAGGAATACATATTTTTTTGTCAATTCTGATTGTGGAGAGCCCTAAAAATGTTGTTTAGGAACTCAAAATGGCCCCGCAAGTCAGGGACCCAAAAACTAGGAAAAAAACTGAAAAACTGCCAAAATGAACCGATTGGATTAGGTGAGAGGCCATATATATCCATCTAGATCAATCCTACCCCATTAGTAAGCAATGGTCTCCATTGCATTGATTTCCCCCATCAGATGAGGAAATTTATGTTAAATTTGGCCCCAAGTGAGCCTCTTGCCTTGGTGCAGGAGTTGTCCTTCTTTGATAACTCAATAAAGTTGGATCCTTTGCTGTCGGGTACCCTTGATCTATGTGTCCACAATATGATCATTGGATGCTTGTTTCATGTAGTCAAGGTTGAGCTCTATTGATTTCTACTTCTTTTTTATCTCTGAGGTGTCTAATAATGGTGGGAAATATGGCCAAAGGAAAGCCACATTGAAGACTGGGTGTAGGCCAAGGAAAGGGGGAATGTTGAGCACAAAAGAATTGTCACCCATAGACTTGGTGATGCTGTATGGGCCTGATGGTGTATGGGCCATACCGAAGTGGGTGAAGCTTCCGATGGGGCCCTATAAGGCGTTATTTTTTCAAGTGCAGCCAAACTTTTTCGCCCAACTAAAACTTATGTGGCACCTGATGTTGATCATGGCGCTGCTTGTACTTGCCATTGGACTTCTGTAAAATATCCTAAACGTGTTGACGGATGTGATGGATCTTCTCAATGAACTGGGTGGGATTTTCATCTTCTAGTGGAGAAAGGGATGAGTCGACCGAGGTGGTCACCAGGGGTAGTGTGATGCAGGAGCATTGTCAGAAAATCCACATGGGATGACTACTCAGCTCCTTAGTGCACCTTTGAATCAATTCAAAATCTTAACACTAGTGTTTCCTGCAAATATCTTTTTTGAACTTATTGAAAACTAAAAAAGATCAAAAGGCTTGGGAGTTGAATGATCACGATTGATCTGGTAGTTTCACTCCTAAAATTTAATGTAACGAAACTTTAGTGGGAGTTAGTTTTTTTTCTGGAGTAGATAGACGTTGTAAATGGTGATGAGACATCACTAGGGTAGTTAGAGGAAAAGTATTGAGGAGCCCCTTTTGTTTTTTCATTGTAACGAATGCCCATTAGATGTTGTAGAAGGTATATAAGAGAGGAGAGGAGAGAGTTGAGACTCTATTACAGTCCATCCTGCACATATTGTAATCAGACATTCATGTTAATGAAAAAAAAATAGTTTTTCCTTCATACGATTCTTTATGTGTTTATGCGTGTTTTATGAATGTTATCTGTGGTTATGTATGAGGTAGATGTGAGTTAGATTCCATTTGTAGGGAATAGATAGAATTCACTATCTGTCTGTGAATTTTCTGAGTTGTTCTGGGTTCTTAGGTTAAATGCAAGGAGTGCATGAAAGAGTGGTGGAAACTTTGTGAGCCAGCGCAAGGGGTACGTATCTGAATTTCAAATAAAATTCAGAAGAGAAGATGCCAAGAGGGAAAACCAGGATAAATATAGACTCAAGGAGATCCTCATATTTAATGAATAATCAGGATGAAAACCTTTGTAAGGAGTGTACCAGTCCAACACTTAGACAAAGTGTTGAAAGAAGTCGTCTAAAGTCTCAATCAAGCACAAGGAGTGTGCATAGGAGAACGTGTTCAAGCTATAAATCTCAGGAGATTGTTGAGTTTCCAAGAGGACACCAGACAATTCCTTTTAAATAAGGAGAAGGACCGAGACCCTTTAGAGTTCTGAGCCAGTTTGAAGCTCAGAAGAGATAGCGCGAGGACTGAGTAGAAGATGGACTTATTCCAAGTCCCAAATATCAGGAGGATAACCACAAGTTGAGACCCAAGAATTCGGGCTTGCAACAAAAGATTCAGAGGCTGAGACCTTTGAATACTTACAAATTTCCCCAAGTCCGAGAGAATGAAAAAGCTCAGGAGGATGAGAAATAACCACCATCAGATCAGTTGCAGAAAGAGATCTGGGATGTTCGATCTACATCCAAGCATCAAAAGGAGTGTGTCGTGGAGGAGAATAGATCCCAACCATTGGATCCGATCACGAGGGATCCACATTCATCAGATCCAGGTAAAGTGCATGAGACTTAAGCCCTTTGAAAATGCATAGGAAAGTAGAATGACCAAAGTCCCAAAGTCCTGAAGTGGACAAGAACCTTCCATCATCCAGAGGGACAGGTGGCATAAGACCCACAACTCTATAGCGAAATTACTTCGAAAGGTTTGTTGACAAGGGGAAAAAAAAATTGTTGAATATTCAAAGGCCAAAATAGATCCATGTCATTGGTTACTAGGAGACACGTGTCAACATATCTGAGACTTTGGGGAAAGTCACTTCAGAGGATTTCAAATGTGGAGTGTGACAATCTACCAAAGTCCTGAAGGCTGAAGCAGATCACAACCATCTGTTGTGGAGAACATGTGGAGAGAGATATGGAAGTTTGGAGGCTTAACCCTCCAAAAGGAATTCTTCATGGGCAGAGAAGGTCTAGACCATCAGATCCAGAGGGACGCATGGCAGAAATCCATCATCTTTGGGTGAAACCACTCCAAGAGGAACGATTGCGTAGGAGTTTGAAACTCCTGAAGTCCAGAGAGCCAAAGTGAATAGTGGTCATCAGATCTAGGGAGGACACACATCAACAGATCATGTACTTTCAGTGGAAGTACTTGAGGAGGAAGCAAGTGAGTAGAGTTTAAAACTCTCGAAGCCCAAAGAGACAAATTCAATCGCATCCATCAATCTACATGAGGTAATGCATCAATAGATTGTGTACTCTGGGTGAAAGCGTTCCGGGAGAATCTGGGTGTGGAGAAATCGAGATGTCCAAAGGCCAAAGTCCCTAAGTGGACTAGAGCCATTGATTTGATGTCGATGCGTGGAATATGATCTATAACTTTGGGTATAGAATACCCCAGGGGAAAGCAGAGGGTGAAAGTGCCGAACTCCTGAAGCACGGAGTCCCAAAGTGGATCTGGATCATTGATTATGAAGGAGGACGAGGATCATTGATATGGTCCTGGCTGAAGGTTCCAAATTTGTGAAGAGCTAGGAGGTTAAGCCCTGGGTCATAGCCCAAGGTCACAAGCGAGGAAGGAGATAGCACCTGTCAGTGTGAGCTTTGGAACAGGATGCCAAGAAAGCAAGACCTGCAAATACCTTTCGATCTAAGAATGGAAAATTGACGGTGGGGAATCATTGCGTGGAGAGGAGGAAAAATGAGTTGATGTGCTAGTTTGCAACCTGCTATTCACTAGAGTTGTTTATCTCATCGGGACTGGGGATCAACGACTACAATTCAATCAATATTGGGTGAGAACTTTTCATATTGCAGGACAGAGCTCTCCGATAAAGAGCGAGCACATTGGTAGCCCACAATTTATGTGAACCGTCGATCGATGGAAAAATCGGTAACGGGGCGATTGTGACCATGAAAACCCTGAGGCTGATAATAGGGAATTTGTTTTATTGAGATTGAGACTGATAAGTTATCTAGAAGTTAACCCATATTGAATATTAATCGATCCTTGATCAAGAGGTCGTGCAGCCCTGAGGAGAGAAGGGGGGTATGCGTCAAGTGGTATGAGAGAAAACTTTTGTATGTAGATTGTAGGAAAATATGAGAAGTTGAATAGAGATAATATGATAACATCAAATTGTATCAGAAACTGAAGTTCACCTATAGACAACAAGTGAAGGTAGACAGAGTACTGATGCTCTGTAAATATTGTTGCATGGTGTGCTCAAAATGGTAGACAACTAGGAGGGTTGAAGGAAGAAAAGATGGATATTGAAGGCCATAAGTGTGGTCAAGGAGAATACCGCAACAAGAAGAGTAAAGAAGATATGGACAAAGAGTTATAGGAAATCAGATTGGAGCTCGACAAGATATAATTGAAGATGCAATAGGAAGAAAAGGTACATTGTACATATGAATGACCTTTGAAGAGGAAAGTGAGTTGACCTGTTCAGAAGTTGTTGGCCAGAAGGCAACAACAAGTAATAAGGAGGTGGCTGAGGGAAATTGAAGCCCCCAGTGACACAGGGAAAGTGGTTCACATGTGTGAACTAGAATTTAGAATAAGCCTCAACGATGAAGGATCAAATTTCTAGGGGGGAACTAGGAAGAGATCAATAGTTGATCTCATAAACTGCCAGGAGGGAAGAGATGAAAATTCAGATTACCAGGTGGGAAATGAGATGAGATCATCTGAAGATATAATAAAATACCATGAAGGCAGAGGTGGAGTCCCAAATCTCTAGGTGGGCAAGGAAAATAGGTGGAGACTGTTTGACAGTCTCATGAACTCAGCTGAGAGTTCATATTAGCAAGAAGAGCTAATGGAAGAGGATCATGGGTCCCTTCTAATCATTGGAGGAATTGAGATATTTCTACCAAACAACCTAGTTTAGGTCAGAATGTGTGTTGCAGAGGTAGAAGCATAAGGATATCTAGTTGTGACTATAATAAAAGAGGAGGAGAAGGAGAATACACTGATGTCTTCCCTAGCAGAAAAGGAGGATCATTTAGATGAATTTCTCACTCAATGGAAGAAAGAGATGAAGATGTTGGAGGATTAGTTGAACAATCCAAAACTAAGAAAGGACTTCCAGGATGTAGTCATGCAAAGGGAGACAAGATGCCAGCATGAGGAGCAGCTGGAGGAAGATGAAGATATGCTAACAAGGGAGATGAAAAAATTCAATCTGTCAGAGGAGGAACTTGAGAAACAACTCAGTGGTGAGACTGTAGAACTGAAATATGCAACAGAGTGGTTGGCTAGTACCACATGATATGAATATATCATGAAGGGTCAGATTGATCAGATTGGTAAGGAGGAGAAAGAGAACACATTTCAATCTGCCCAAGAGATGGATAAGGAAGATAATTCTGTGGAATTTTTCAAAAATTTTAGCTAGGAAGACGAACATGAGGCAATTGTAGAATTGGAACCTACAACAATAGCATACGGAGATGAGCATTCAGAGGAATGGCTCAAAATTTTCAGCCAGGAAAATGAGAAAGAGATAATTGTAGAATGTGAACCTATAACAAAGGAGGAAGCAACCGATAGCATGGCTCTTTTTGATCTATGTGAAGAGCTGGAGGCCCTGGAGAGAAGGATAAAGATGAAAAGTCATCTTATCCAACAAGTTAAATTGGAAATTGATGGAGAGAATATACAATAGAGCATACTATACGAGGAAATCCATTCATTGGACCAACTGGACAAAGAAATAGAGGAGATAAAGAGATTGATGATGGAAGTAGCACAGGAAGCAACCAACAGAGAAATATGGGACAAAAGAAAACCTACAGGATCAGTAGGGAAAAAGAGGCAAGAAGTAAAAGGAGCAGATGAACAACTCCAAGAGAAGGTATGGGACCTTGGAGGATCTCAACAACAGAGCAGAGAGAGGCATGAGAAGGAGCTCATGATTTCCCAACAGTGGAGTATGATGTAGGAGCATCGTCAAAAAATCCACATGGGATGATAGCTTAGCACCTTAGTGTGTCTTTGAATCAATTCAACATCTTAACACTGGCGTTTCCTGCAAACACTTTTTTTTAACTAATTGAAAACTGACCAAGATAAAAAAATATTGGGAGTTGAATGATCATGAGTGATCTGGGAGTTTCACTCCTAGACTTTAATGTAATGGAACTTAAGTGGGAGTTATTTTTTTTCTGGAGTGGATAGACATTGTAAATGGTGATGAGACACCACTGGGGTAGTTAGAGGAAAAGGCTTGAGGAGCCCCTTTTGTTTTTTCATTGTAACACATGCCTAGTACAGGTTGTAGAAGGTAGAGAAGAGAGGAGAGGAGAGAGTTAAGACTCTATTATAGTCCAAGCTGCACATATTGTAATCAGACATTCATGTTAATGGAAAAAAAGAAGTTTTCCTGCATATCATTCTTTATGTGTTTATGTGTGTTTTATGAATGTTATATGTGGTTATGTATGATGTAGATGTGAGTTAGATTCCATTTGTAGGGAACATATAGACTTCTCTATTTGTCTGTGATTTTTATGAGTTGTTCTGGGTTCTTAGGTTAAATGCAAGGAGTGCATGACAGAGTGGTGGAAACTCTGTGAGCCAGCGCAAGGGGTACGCATCTAAATTTCAAATCAAATTTAGAAGAAAATGTGCCAAGACATAACACTAGGACAAATATAGAATCAACGAGATCCTCAGAGTTACTAAATACTCAGGAGGAAGATCTGTGCAAGGAGTGCACCAAGTCAACACTTATACAAAGTGTTGAAAGAAGTCGTCTGAAGGCTCAGCCGAGCACAAGGAGTGTGTAGAGGCAAACTTTTTCAAATTCAAAATCCCAGGAGAGTGTTGAGTTGCCAAGAGGGCATGAGACAAGTCCTTTGAAGGAAGAAAAAGGACAGAGACCCTGTATATTTATAAGCCAGTTTGAATCTCAGAAGAGATAGAATGAGGAGTGAGCAGGAGATAGACTTATTCCAAGGCCCAAAGCTCAGGAGGAGAAGCACAAGTCGAGACCCAAGCATTCGGGCTCGCAGCAGAAGGTTAAGAGACTGAGACCTTTGAACACTTACAAAATTTCCCCAAGTCCCAGAGAACGAAGAAGATCAGGAGGAGGAGCAACAACAACCATCATATTAGCTAGAGGAAGAGATCTAGACCATTCAATCTATGTCCAGGAATCAAAAGGAGTGCGTCGAGGAGGAGAATAGATCCCAACCAGTGGATTTGAGTACAAGGGATCTACATCCGTCGTATCCAAGTAAAGTGCATGAGCCTTAAGTCCTTTGAAAGTACAAAGGAGAGTAGACTCACTGAAGTCCTGAAGTCCTAAAGAGAACATAAATCGTCCATCGTCCAGAGGGACAGGTGGCATGAGACCCACAACTTCCGAGCGAAAAGACTTTGGAATTTTTGTGCACAAGGGAAAAATAAAATCATCGAAGAGTCAAAGGATGAAATAGATCCAGGTCGTTGGTCGCTAGGAAACACGTGTCATCATATCTGAGACTTCAGGGAAAGTCACTTCGGAGGATTTCAAGTGTGGAGAGTGACAAACTCTTGAATTCCTGAAGGCCGAAGAGGATCACAACCATCCATTGTGGAGAACACATGGCAAGAGATCTAGAATTTTGGAGGCTTAATGCTTCGAAAGGAATTCGACATGAGAAGAGAAGATATGGACCGTCAGATCCAAAGGGTTGTGTGGCAGAAATCCATCATCTTCATGTGAAACCACTACGGGAGGAACGAGTGTGGAGGAATTTGAAACTTCCGAAGGCCAGAGAACTGAAGTGAATAGTGGTCATCAGATCTAGGAGGGACACGCTTCAATAGATCGTGTACTTTTGGTGGAAGTACTTTGAGAGGAAGCAAGTTGATGCAAACCCCCAACCCGCAGGTTAATATCTTCTCACGGGATCTTTCAAATCTCCCTCTGAGACAAAGTGGCTCTCTTTGGATCCCTACTAGAACCCTCAACAATTTCGATCCACATGTCCTTATGAGCTGAGCCTGTGTGAGAAAATGACAAGCGCTAACTCAATCCCCTTTAACCACAATAACATCATGCCCTTTTCTAAATTTGAGACTCTGGGGTTCACGATTTCATGATACCTGTTGTCGAGTTTCCTGGCCTCCAACTGCCGATACCTGAAATGACGAATCCCTGAAATGTTTTCCATGTCCTCCTCATGCACGGCCTTATCATGTTTCACGATTTCGGAAATCTCGGAACAAAGGATCCCTTAACTCTCATCTTCATGAATGTCAAAATGTCGAAACCCGATAGGTCAGCCAAAAGTTGACTTCCACACGGGTCGCGCCACTTTATCAAGGTTTCAGACTTCGTGATTTCGCAAATCCAGATGCAAAGCTCCCATCTCTTTGAACTTCAAAACCCCAAAATCCGAAATAGTAATTATAATGGGATCAATGGCTATAATACTCTCTTCAATCCAATGGCCAGCACGATTTCAGTCTTCCGGGTATTGAGAGTTCAAAACTCTCGATCCCAAGCCCATGTCCTCTCAGGTTCCCGAACCTCGAAATTCTCTGACGGCTCACAAAAGGTCATGATCAATGATCCACGTTGATTCCTGATACCAATTGATGGGTTCGTTCTCCCTTATCCACCTCACAGCTTCTCTATATCTCACAGTCCTCACGACTTCGGAAGTTCTCTTGGAATAATTCTGACCCCTCTCTTCTCCTTTTCAACGACTTCTATGAAATGAAACAAAGTTCTCCCCTATTGAACTTTACCTCAGCTGGATGACTCCGACCTTCGTCTTACTTTGAATACTTAAAATGCATCAACCCTCTTGAGCTTATCCCACAACCTCAATCGTCAAAAAGGGTTCCTGCTCGCACTCCTTGCGACAGTCTCTCCAATACTCCTGGGTATTTTATCTCTTTTCGACTCTATGAACTCCCCGCAACAGTAGTCCTTCAACTCTCCTTTAGTTGGTGAGTCCTAAGAATTCCAACTAACCTTCACACACCTTGCATGGATCCCTGTGCTACTCTTGCACTTCTGTGGGAATGATAACATTGGTATCCCTCCTGAGCTTTCAGAGATAAACTCTGAATCTTTGTCAACGCACTCCTTGCAGACGCTTCACTGCACTCCTTGTATGATCTTCTCACTTAGGAAGAGAAACAATTGAAACTCATTCTCTTTCTCTCAGATTTGAAACATTCAACATGAAATCATACACACACACAGTATTAAAACAAGTGCATAATAGAGAGAAGAAACAACCATAAGCATACCATTCACCATGTATAGACATAAAACATCATAACACCATGAGTCTGATTCAAAGCTTCTGTACATGGCTTCTTCTCTACAGCTCTCTGTTATCTCTCTTCTCTATTATGTGCTAATGTTCTAATGATACAATCCTACAATGATACAAGAATGAGGGTGTCTATATCCATTTTCCCTCCTATGCTCTGAAACTGTCTAATCTATCATTCATATCTACCTACTTTCATTAACTATGCATAAATGCCTCAATACAATCGACAGATGGGAGGATTTCCCCAGGTCTTCTTACAATCTCCAAGCATAAATGTGAGTACGTTTGATGCAGGAGCATCTCAAGTGAGCTAGCGCGTAGACAAAGGACGACTGGACAAGCGTCCAACACAAATTTTGAAAATATCTTAAAATATTAATGAAGCCATTAAGAAGGAGCACCCTTGTATAATGTAAACGAACCTTGAGTGATTCGCTCTCGTCCTTAATAGATAGAAGGCATTTATGGTAATTAATGAAGGTAGATAGAATTGAATGTGTGGATTAGATAGTTTTAAAGCGCAAGAGGGAAACAGGATATAGACACCCTCATTTTGTATATTGTAACATAGAGATAAAGAGAGTAAGAGGAGCATAGAGGGGAAGTAGAGAGTTGTGTGAATACACCCATGCACAGAGATTTGAATTAATAAGAGAAAGCTTTGATTCAAATCCATGGCATCGTGTTTGTTCTCTGTGTATGTATACTGAATGTTATGCTCATGGCTATTTTACCTTTCTACTGTACATTTTCTTTTATGCTATATATGAATGATTTCTTGTTGAATGTTTGAAATCTGAGAGGAAAGGAAAAAGGAACGAGTTTCAATTATTTCTCTATCTGAGAAAGAGTTCCTGTAAGGAGTGTAGTTGAATTGTTCGCAAGGAGTGCATCGACAAGGTGTTCAGAGGTTTTTCTTTGAAAGCTCAGGAGAGATATCTTTTGTTCTTTTTCCCATAGAAGTGTAGTCAGGCACAGGATCCATGCAAGGAGTGCATAGGCCGAGTAAAAGTCTCAAAGTTTCGAATTTGAGTGAAGCATTGAGAGACTGCTGCTGCAGGTGTGCGTATAGTCGAAGGAATTCAACACTTGAAAGTGTTTGAAGTTTGCCACAAGGAGTGCGAGTAGGGGTTTTTCTGAAAGAGTCGAAGTCGTGGGAAAGTTCAGAGGGAGTTGAAGCCTTCAAATTCATCGAAGGAAGGCAAGAGACCAAGTACCTTGAGAGTTTGAAGGAAGGTGTAACCAGGGATGATTTTAAGGATGGAAATTTATTTTAAAATGTAGAAACCTTGGCGAATCTTACTAATCCTTTATATGCCAACTATAAATCTTTGGCGATATCTTTGTAAAAATATTCAAATTTCTAAGGATTTTCTATAGTTTTTATAATTTTTTTGGCGATTTTTAAGGTAAAATAATTTTATCCTATAGAATTTGGGTGAATCATTTTTAAAATAGCGAATCTCATTTTTGGAAAAACCATGGAAAATTAGCCCATGAGGGAAATTTAGCCCCTAAAATCATCTATGGGTGTAACGACATCGGGCCGCAGGAGGATGAGTTCTCAAGGAAAGGGATGGACGGTCGAAATTCTCTGAAGAGAATTCGCAAAGTCTCGTGAGCCGTTAGATCTCACGAAAAAGAAAGGCAGTTACCCTGAGTATTCCTAAAGGTTCTAAGCTTAGGAGGAGTAGGACCTTAGATCCAAGCCACAAGGGTTGTTGGATTTACACGTGGATTTCTGTATCGGGGTTTCGTAGGTGGAAGTCCCGTAAACTTTGCAACGCAAATCGTGATATCATGAAATGCAAAGTCCCGAAGGCTAAAAAGATCGTGTGGGCCACAAGAATCGGGAGGTGGACAGGTGGCACACTATCGACTCAGAGTCAAACTTTGTTGACCATATCGGGGTTTCGTGGGGTAAATATCTGAATTCCTTGCATTAGGATTTGCGATATTGCGAAGTTCGACGTCCCGACAGAAGTAAAGGGGCATTGAAAAGTCAACCTTGTGAGTGCGTCGGAATTTCGGAAAATCAGGTTTCAGGAATCGCGGGAACAAGTTGATGGAAATTGCGACCACTGAAATCGCGATAAGGAAAAGTCCGAAAGAGAAAGAGGAAAGGTCAGCGTTGACTGTTTTCAGGTTTCGAGGATTTGAGAGACAAACGCTTGACCGTCGAATTCGCAAAGGCACAAAAGTCCGATCCCTTAAAGTATAAAGGGGATTTCTCAAAGTTAGTGTGGGTACAGATTTCCTGAAAGGGAAATAGAAGAGTTGTTACCGAGAGCTCTTTGGGCTAGTGGTAAAGGAAAGATCCTCTGTACGTGACCTTCTGACCGACGGGTTGAGGAGGGTTGCGTCGTCATTTTAGGTATCAGAGAACAGAAAGGTTCTTTGCTTTCTGTAGCAGAGAAAAAGAAAATTCACCATGCCGCCAAGAAGAAGGGATAGACAAACACCCAATCCACCAGAAGATAATGAAATGCCGAGAATAAGAGGTAGGAAGATGACTGATCCAGCCATGGAAAAAGAAATGTGTGATCTACGAGCTAGACTTGAAGACATGGAGACAACACAGAGATGCACAGTCAATGCTGGGGATCTTAGTGATTTCAAAAGTGAGATTAAGGTTGAACAAGAAGAAGAAGTTGTCATCGAAGATGCAGCAAATGAACGATTGATCAGAGCTATTGCAAGAATGGGTGCAAGAGTGAAAATGAACATTCCAGTTTATGAGGGAAAATTGGATGCAGAGGAGCTTCTAGACTGGATTAGAGCTCTGGACACATACTTTGACTATGAATATATTGAAGAGGACAAGAAGGTCAAGCATGCTATCAAAAGATTGAAAGGACATGCAGCATTGTGGTGGGATGAACTACAATCTGATAGACGCTGGAAGGGCAAGAAGAATATCAAGAGCTAGGACAGAATGATCGCAAAGATGAAGGCGAAATTCATCCCCAGGGATTATCAAATTACTCTGTTCAGAAGAATGCAGAACCTGAAATAGAAGCTGATGACAGTGAAAGAATACACTCAAGAATTCTACAAGCTAAACATCAGGGTAGGTCATCAGGAAAGCGATGATGAGAAAGTTGCTAGATACATGAATGGCCTGAGATATGACATCCAGGATGAGATGAGCATGGTAACCATCCGAATGGTGGAATATGTTTATCAGATGGCTCTGAAAGAGGAAGAGAAGATGAGCTGAAAGAAGGGTCAGAGAGGTCGAGGAAGAAGTCAGACCAGAGGCAAATCAGTTTCCCAGGACAAATACCAGAAGCCCAAGGAGGACTGGAAGAAACCTCAGGCTCAAACTAAGAGAGGTGGAAGCTCACAGAGAGGGCAGCATACCGAACAGAGAGGAGAGTATGTTGATAATAATACTTTTCCTTGTACTAGAGGTAGAGGAAGAGGAAGAGGTGGAGTAATAACATGATTTACATGTGGAAATAATGGGCAGAAGTCTTATGAGTGTCTAGATAAAAAAGAAAGTGGTGAAACTCACATCACCGAAGCACAGAGGCGAGATGTTGAGGCAAAAGATGCTGAAGGTGGAATATCGTTGATGATGTGAAAATCTCTTTTGACACCAAATAAGGAGGTGGAGAGTTTAGTCCAAGGAACCAGACTTTTCCGGACTGCTTGCAAAACCAAGGACAGGGTATGCAAGGTCATTGTGGACAGTGGTAGCACAGATAATCTTGTTTCTACAGAGATGGTAGAAAAGATGGATCTAGAGACGATTGATCATCCAAGCCCATATAGAGTTTCGTGTCTACAAAAAGGACATCAGGTGACTGTCACTAAACAATGTCTAGTTGAATTCAAGATAGGAGGATATAATGATAAGATATTATGTGATGTTATTCCCATGGATGTTTGTCATCTATTGCTGGGTAGACCATGGCAGTACGACAAGAATGTGATTCATGATGGGAGAATGAACACATACACCCTAGAGAAGAATGGGAGAACTCACATGTTGCTTCCAATCAAGGATAAAGAGGTGAAACTAGAAGTAAGTAACACTTTACTTCTCATGAGTGGGAAGGAACTTCTTACAGAGGTTAAGAAGAAGGAAGAGTCACAGTTCATTGTGGTCAGGAAGCCAAAGATTGTTTTGACTAGCACAAGAGTGGATGATTTAACAGAAAAAGTTCAGAAAATACTGGAAGAGTTCGATGACATAGTAGTGGAAAAACTACCTCGTTCATTGCCATTGATTAGAAGTTTGAGTCATCATATTGATCTCATACTAGGATCCAGTTTTCCAAACAAAGCTGCATACAGATTGACGCCGCAAGAGAATGAAGAGGTTAAAAGACAAGTCCAAGATTTATTGGACAAAGGTTTGGTCAGGGAAAGCTTGAGTCCGTGTGTTGTTCCAACAGTACTTAGTCCGAAAAAAGATGGAGGTTGGAGGATGTGTACTGACTCGAGGGTGATCAACAAGATAACCATCAGGTACAAATTTCCATTGCCAAGGATGGATGATCTGATGGATTTCTTGAGTGGAGAAAAGTATTTTTCAAAGATTGATTTGAAAAGTGGTTATCATCAAATCCGCATGAGAGAAGGTGACGAGTGGAAGACAACATTCAAAACAAATGAAGGGTTGTATGAATGGCTTGTTATGTCATTTCTCTTAACAAACGCACCGAGTACCGTTATGAGGTTGATGAACAAAGTCCTGAGGGAGTTCATCATAAAATTTGTTATCGTATATCTGGATGACATATTGGTTTTCAGTAAAACAGTGGCAGAGCATCTGAAACATTTGGCTACAGTCATGCAGAGGTTACAGCACGAGAATCTATTAATAAACATGAAGAAATCCTCATTCATAAAGACATAACTCATTTACTTGGGATTTGTTATTTCTGCAGATCAGTTGAATATGGATCCAAATAAGGTGGAGGTAATAAACAATTGGCCATCACCGAAGAATATTTTTGAGGTGAGAAGTTTCCATGGATTGGCTAGTTTCTACCGAAAGTTCATTAGGAATTTTAGTGGAATTAGTGCACCGATGATGGATATAGTGAAGAAAAGACACAAGTTTTTTCATTGGACTGAAGAGGTTGAGAAGATTTTTAATCTGTTGAAGAGGAAGATCACGGAACAACCAGTTTTGGTGTTGCCGGATTTCCAAAAGACATTTAAAGTGAAATGTGATGCAAGCGGATTTGCAATAGGGGCAGTCTTGAGTCAAGAAGATAGGATGATAGCATACTTTAGTGAGAAGCTGAATGAAGCAAAAGTGAAATACTCCACTTACGATAAGGAATTTTATGCTATTATTCAAGCATTGAAGAAATTGAGACATTACTTGATCCCGAAAGAATTTGTCTTATACAGTGACAATCATGCACTGCAGTTTGTGACTCAACAGGAAAAGTTGAATCAGAGACATGTTAAATGGGTTGAGTATATGCAGAATTTTACTTTTGTGATTAAACACATTTTTGGTACTGCTAACAAGGTTGTTGATGCTTTGAGCGGGAAGTGTTTCTATTGCAGGAGTTCAAAGTCAAAACGTTGGGTTTTGATGATATCAGGAACATGTATGTAGATGACGAGGATTTTAAGGAGGTGTATGAAGTAGCTGAGAGTCCAATTCTTAGATATAGAAGCCAATTGATAGAATACATGATCCAGGAAGGATTATTGTTTAAAGGTAATCAACTATGTATTCCAAAATGCTCCATGAGGGAGAATTTGCTGAAGGAGAAACATAGTGGAGGATTGGCAGGACACTTTGGTCACGACAAGATGTTCGCAAAGTTGAATGAGTCATATTTTTGGATGGGAATGTGAGCAGATGTCAAAATATTTTTGGATAGATGTAGAATTTTCCAGCATTCGAAAGGAAGGAAATAGAATGCAAGGTTTTATCAACCATTGCCCATACCTGAGAGGTCGTGGGATGCAATCAACATGGATTTCATATTAGGGTTTCCAAGAACACAAAGAGGTTTTGACTCAATATTTGTGGTGGTGGATAGATTTTCCAAGATGGCACACTTCATTCCATGTCAAAAGACCATTGATGCAACTCACATTGTGAATCTATTTTTCAAAGAAGTCATTCGACTTCATGGCTTACCAAGGAGCATAGTTTCGGATCGAGACACCAAGTTCATAGGACACTTTTGGAGGACCTTATGAAAGAAGCTGGGAACTAACTTGTCATTTAGTTTGGATTATGATCCTTAGATGGATGGACAGACAGAAGTGGTGAACAGAAGTCTGGGAGACTTGCTGAGAAGCTTGGTGACAGAACACCACAGCCAGTGGGAAAACATATTACCACAGGAAAAAATTTCTTATAACGACTCAGTTAACAGAAGCACAGGGAAAATTCCATTTCAGATTGTCTATGACATGCAGCTGAGAGGGATTTTTGAATTGAGGGATTCATAACAGAACACAATTAGGAGCGCTAGTGCAGAAGATTTCGCAGAGGCAATGAAGGAACTTCACAGCCAGGTGAAGGAGTGATTGCAGAATTCAAGCCGGGAATATAAGCACAGAGCAGATCAACACAGGATATAACTTCAATTTGAGGTTGGTGATTTGATTTTGGCACATTTGATAAAGGAAAGGTTCCCGAGAGGAGCATATAATAAGATGAATATGAAGAAAATCAGACCATGTAAGGTCTTAAAGAAGTTTGGGACAAATGCTTATGAGATTGAATTACCCGATGGGATCGAGATTTCTCCAATATTCAATATCTCAGATTTGTACTCATATAAGGTTGAGGAAGCAGGGATAGGAAATGAGCAGCCGGTGATCCAGTGGACAAAGAAGATGCCAGTTGTAGATAAGTTGCACATGGAGTGCATACTGGACAAGAGGGTCAGCAAGAAGACCAGGGGGAAGCAATACTTTGAGTATTTGGTCAAGTGGAAGGGCCATCCAGTTGAAGATGCCAATTGGGAGAACGAAGCAGATATCAAGAGGCATGGATAGACCATGCATGAGATCATGGACAGGAACCCATGAAAATTTTCAAGCGAGGGAGTATGATGCAGGAGCATATCAAGTGAGCTAGCGCAAAGACAACGGATGACTGGACAAGCATCCAACACAAATTTTGAAAATATATTAAAATATTAATGAAGACATTAAGAAGGAGCACCCTTGTATAATGTAAATGGACCTTGAGTGATTCACTCTTGTCCTTAATAGATAGAAGGCATTTATGGTAATTAATGAAGGTAGCTAGAATTGAATGCGTGGATTAGACATTTTTAAAGCGCACGAGGGAAACAAGATATAGACACCCTCATTTTGTATATTGTAACATAGAGATAAAGAGAGTAAGAGAAGCATAGAGGGGAAGCAGAGAGTTGTGTAAAGACACCCATGTACAAAGATTTGAATTAATAAGAGAAAGATTTGATTCAAATCCATGGCATCATGTTTGTTCTCTGTGTATGTATACTGAATGCTATGCTCATGGTTATTTTACCTTTTTGCTATAAATTTTCTTTTATGCTATGTATGAATGATTTCTTATTGAATGTTTGAAATCTGAGAGGAGAGGAAAAAGGAATGAGTTTCAATTGTTTCTCTATCTGAGCAAGAGTTCCTACAAGGAGTGTAGTTGAATTGTCCGCAAGGAGTGTGTCGACAAGGTGTTCAGAGGTTTGTCTCTGAAAGATCAGAAGAGATAGCTTTTGTTCTTATTCCCATAGAAGTGATGTCAAGCACAGGAGCCATGCAAGGAGTGCGTAGGCCGAGTAAAAGTCTTGGAGTTTCGAATTTGAGTGAAGCATTGAGAGACTGCTGCTATAGGTGTGTGTAGAGTCGAAGGACTTCAACACTTGAAAGTGTTTGAAGGTTGCTGCAAGGAGTGCGAGCAGGGGTTTTTCTGAAAGACTCAAAGTCATGGGAAAGTTATGAGGGAGTTGAAGCCTTCAAATTCGTCAAAGGAAGGAAAGAGGCCAAGTACCTTGAGAGTTTGAAGGAAGGTGTAGTGACGTCGGACCGCAGGAGAACGAGTTCTCAAGGAAAGGGATGCAGGGTCAGAATTCTCTGAAGAGAATTCACAAAGTCCCATGAGCCGTCAGATCTCATGAAAGAGCAGGGGAGTTACCATGAGTATTCCTAAAGGTTCTAAGCTCAGGAGGAGTAGTACCATAGATCCAAGCCACAAGGGCTGTTGGATTTACATGTGGATTTCTATATCGGGGTTTGGTAGGCGGAAGTCCCGTAAACTTTGCAACGGGAATTGTGATATCATGAAACGCGAAGTCTCGAAGGCTAAAAATATCGTGTGGGCCACAAGAATCAGGGGGTGGACAGGTGGCGCATTATTGACCCGGAGTCAAACTCTATTGACCATATCGGGTTTTCGTGGAGTAAATATCTGAATTCCTTGCATTAGGATTTGTGATATTGCGAAGTCCAAAGTCCCGATAGAAGTAAAGGGGCGTTGAAAATTCAACCTTGTGAGCATGTTGGAATTTTGGAAAATCGGGTTTCGGGAATCGCAGGAACAAGTTGCTTGACACCGCGACCACCAAAATCGCGATAAGGAAAATTCCGAAAGAGAAAGAGGAAAGGTCAGTGTTGAATTTTTTTTGGTTTTGGGGATTTGAGAGACAAAGGCTCGACCGTTGGATTCATGAAGGCGCGAAATTCCAATCCCTTAAAGTATAATGGGATTTATCAAAGTTAGTGTGGGTGTAGATTTCCCATAAGGGAAATAGAAGAGCCGTTGTCGAGAGCTCTTCGGGCCAGTGGTAAAGGAAATATCCTGTGTACGTGACCTTCCAACCTACGGGTTGAGGAGGGCTACATCGTCAACATTCCTATTAACTATTACATTAATGACTTTGTTTCAAAATTAAAAATGGGTCTTTATGAGAACGTGCTCTTTTCTTCCTCCACGCATCCAACTATTTCTTTGGCTTAGTCACATGCTTTTGGCTTTGCATGATGCTCATGCATCATACTCCGTCGCTTGAAAATTTTCATGAACTCTTGTTCATGAGTTCTTGCATGGTCTACCCATGCTTCTGAATTTCTGGTTCATCTTCCCAGCTGGCATCTTCAACTGGATGTCCCTTCCATTTGACCAAGTATTCAAAATACTCTTTTCTCATGGTCCTCTTGCTGATCCTCTTATCAATTATGCTTTCCATCTGTGGCTTTTCAGCTACAGGCAATTGTTTTTTCCATTGGACCTCTTTTTGTTTATATCATGCTCGTGTTTCTTCATCTCTGTAGGGGTACAAATCCACAACATTGAATATCAGTGAAATTTCGATCCCATCGGGTAATTCAATCTCATATGCATTTGCCCCAAATTTCTTCAAGACCTTGCATGGTCCAATATTTTTCATTTTCAGTTTGTTATATGTTCCCCTTGGGAACCTCTCCTTCCTCATATGTGAAAGAATCAGATCACCAACTTCAAATTGAATTTCTCACCTGTGTTGATCTGCTCTGCACTTGTATTCTTGGTTTGAACTTTGCAATCGCTCCTTGTCTTGGTTGTGAATCTCCTTCATTGCTTCTTCAAAATTCTCTGCACTAGCACTCCTGAATTCATTCTATTCTGATTCTTTCAATTCTAAAACTCCTCTTGGCTGCATTCCATACACAATTTGGAATGGACTCTACCCCGTGCTTCTGTTGATTGAATCATTATAAGAAAATTCTGCCTGTGGAAGAATGTGATCCCACTGACTATGTTGCTCAATCACTAGGCTCCTCAGTAAATCTCCCAAGTTTTTGTTCACAACTTCTATCTATCCATCTATTTGAGGATCATACATTGAGCTAAATGACAAATTTGTCCCCAACTTATTCCATAAATTCCTCCATAAATGTCCCACGAACTTGGTGTCTCGATCTGAAACTATGCTTCTTGGCATGCCATGAAGTCTAACAAATTCCTTGAAAAATAGGTTCGCAATATGAGTCACGACGTTGGTTTTATGACATGGTATAAAATGTGCCATCTTTGAAAATCTGTCTACCACCACAAATATTGAGTCAAATCCTCTTTGCGTTCTTGGCAGCCCCAATACGAAATCCATGCTCACTACATCCCACGGCCTTTCTGGTATGGGTAATGGATGATACAACCCTATATTCTATCTTTTCCCTTTTGTGTGATGACAAATTATACATCTATCCATAAATTTCTTAACATCTATCGTCATTCCTGGCCAAAAATATGAGCCATTCAGCTTTGAGAACGTTTTTTCATGACCGAAGTGTCCGACTAATCCTCCACTATGTTTTTCTTTCAATAGGTTCTCCCTCATGGAGCATTTTGGAATACATAACTGATTGCCCCTGAATAATAATCCATCCTGGATCATATATTTGGTCCACTAGCTTCTGTCCCTGAGAATTGGATTCTCAGATGCTTCATATGCTTCCTTAAAATCTGGGTCGTCTCTATACATTTCTTTGAGATTATCAAAACCCAAAGTTTTGACTCTAAATTCCTGCATAAGCAAACATTTCCTACTCAAAGCATCAACAACTTTGTTAGCAGATCCAGAAATATGCTTAATTACAAAAGTAAAATTATGCATGTATTCAACCTATTTTGCATGCTTTTGGTTCAACTTCTCCCGTTGAGTCACGAATTGTAAAGCATGGTTATCACTGTATAAAACAAACTCTTTAGGAACCAAATAGTGTCTCCATTTCTTCAGCACTTGTATGACTGGATAGAATTCCTTGTCATATGTGGAGTATATAACCTTTGCTTCATTCAGTTTCTCACTAAAGTATGTGATTTGTCTATCGTCTTGGCTCTAGACTGCTCCAATTACAAATCCACTAGTGTCACACTTGACCTGAAATGTCTTACTGAAATCTGACAACACCAGAATTGCCTGTTCAGTAATCTTTTTCTTCAGCAAGTTGAAACTCTTTTCTTCTTCTTCTGTTCAATGAAAAGATTTATGTATTTTCTTCACCGTATCCATCATTGGTGCGCTAATTCCACTGAAATTTCGAATGAATTTCCTGTAGAAACTAGCTAAACCATGGAAGCTTTGAACTTCAAACACATTCTTTGGCGATGGCCAATTCTTAATTGTATTCACCTTTTTTGGGTCCATCTTCAACTCATTTGCAGAGATAACAAAACCCAAATAAATGAGCTCTGTCCTCATGAACGATGGTTTCTTCACATTTATCAATAGCTTCTCTTATTGTAACCTCCTCATCACGACAACTAAATGCTTCAAGTGTTCTTCTTCAATTTTACTGAAAATCCATATATCATCGAGATATACAATGAAAAATTTCCCGATAAACTCCCTCAGGACTTCATTCATCAATCTCATGAAAGTACTAGGTGCATTTGTTAAGCCAAATGGCATAACAAGCCATTCATACAGCCCTTCATTTGTCTTGAATGTTGTTTTCCATTCATCATGTTCTCTCATACGAATTTGATGATATCCACTTTTCAAATCAATCTTTGAAAAAAAAATTGCTCCACTCAAGCAATCCATCAAATCATCCATCCTTGGTAATGGAAATTTCTATATGATGGTAATATTATTGATCACTCTTGAGTCTATACACATCCTCCAGCCTCCATATTTCTTTGGGCTGAGCACTATTGGAACAACGCATAAACTCAAGCTCTCCCTAACCAATCCTTTATCCATTAAGTCCTAGACTTGTCTCTTGACTTCTTCATTCTCCTGCGTGCCAATCTGTACGCTGCTTTGTTTGGTAAACTAGCTCCAGGTATAAGATCAATGTGATGAATTATACTCCTGATCGGTGGGAACGAACAAGGTAGTTCTTCCATGACTATATCAGCGAACTCTTCCAGCAACTCCTAGATTTCCTCTGGTAAATCGTCAACTCTTGTACTGGTCAACACAATTGTAGGCTTCCTGACCACAACAAACTATGTGTTTGCCTTATTCTTAACCTCATTAAGAAGTTCCTTCCCACTCATGAGAAGTACAGTGTTTCTTACCTTTGGTTTCACTTCTTTATCTTTAATCGGCAACAACATGTGAGTTCTCCCATTTTTCTCCAGGGTGTATGTGTTCTTTATCCCATCGTGAACCACATTTCTGTCATATTTCCATGGTATACTCAGCAATAGATGACAAACATCCATGGGAATGATATCACATAATATTTCATCCTTATATCCTCCTATTTTAAATTCAACTAAACATTGTATAGTGATATTTACCTGATGTCCTTTTTGTAACCACGAAACTCTGTATGGGATTGGATGTTCAATAGTCTCCAGCTCCATATTTTCTACCATCTCTGTAGAAATGAGATTGTCTGTGCTACCACTGTCCACTATAACTTTGCACACCCTATCTTTGGTTTTGCAAGCAGTTCGAAAAAGTTTGTTCCTTTGGGCTGGGTTCTCTACCTCTTTCTCTAGCTTCAAGAGAACTTTTCTCATCATCAAGGATCTTCTGCCCTCAACATCTTCTGCCTCAACATTCCTTCCTTGTGCTTTGGCACTGTGAGTCTCACCACCTTCTTTCTTTCTTTCTTTCTGGACATTCATAAGATTTGTGTCCATTTTCCCCACAGACAAAACATTTCACTTCACCTCCTCGGCCTCTTCCTCTTCCTCTAGCTCGAGGAAAAGTATTTCTATCAGCATACTGCCCCCTCTGTGAGCTTCCTCCTCTCTCTTTTTGAGTTTGAGGTTTCTTCCACTCTTCTTTAGGTTTCTGATTTCTGTCTTGGGAAATTGTTTTGCCTTTGGCTTGACTTCTGCCTCGGCCTCTTTGACCTTGCTTTCGGCTCAGTTTCTCTTTAGATTTCAGAGCCATCTGATAAGCATCTTCTACAGTCCAAATGATCATCATGCTCATCTCATCTTGGATGTCATATATCAGACCATTCATGTACCTGGCAACCTTTTCATCATCTCTCTCCCAATGAACTGCCCTGATGTTTAGTTTGTAGAATTCTTCAGTGTACTCCTTCACTGACATCAGCTTCTATATCAAATTCTTCATCCTCTGAAACAGAGTAATTTGATCATCCTTGGGTATGAATTTGGATTTCATCTTCACAACCATTATATCCCAACTTTTGATTTTCTTCTTGCCTTTGCAACGTCTGTCAGCCTGCAGTTCATCCCACCATAAGGCTGCATGCCCTTTAAGTCTAGTGACGGCATGTTTGACTTTTCTATCTTCCTCGACATTCTCATAGTCAAATTATTTATCCAAATCTCTAATCTAATCTAGAAGCTCTTCAACATCCAAGTTCCCTTCATACATAGGAATTTCCATCTTTGCTCTAGCACCTATCCTTGCAACAGCCCTGAATAGGCATTTGTCTACAACATCCTCAACTGCGACT
Source organism: Picea sitchensis (assembly GCA_010110895.2). NCBI lineage: Eukaryota > Viridiplantae > Streptophyta > Pinopsida > Pinales > Pinaceae > Picea > Picea sitchensis. The sequence continues at coordinate 27,156 of SNQJ01S0055055.1, read as the reverse complement.
TCTTCTCCTTCGTGTCCAGCTTCATTTTCACTATAAGCCTCATTGATATCCCTAGTGTCAAATGTGTGTCTCTGTGTTGTTTCCATGGCATCAAGCCTGGCACGTAGCTCGCGCATTTCCCTTTCCATAGCTAGATCAGGCATTGGTATCTTCTCGGCAGCATGGCTGAGAAATATTCTTCCTTTCTCTACTACAAAAAGCAAAGACTCTTTCTGTTCTCTGATACCACAACTAATGAAGAACCCTAACCCGTAGGTCAAGATCCACTCACATGATCGTTCAAATCTCCCTTTGAGCCGAAGTGGCTCTCTTTGGATCCCTACCGGAACCCTCAACAATTTTGATCCATGCGTCCTTATGAGTTGAGCTTGTGTGAGAAAACGCAAGGCGCCAACTCAGTCCCCTTTAAACACAATAGCATCGTTCCCCTTTCTAAATTCGAGAGTCGGGGTTTCACAATTTCACGATACATGTCATCGAGTTTCCTGGCCTCCAACTGCCAAAACCTGAAATGACGAATCCCCGAAATTTTTTACACGTCCTCCTCTTGCATGGCCTTATCGCGTTTTTAGATTTCAAAGATCCAGAAACAAAGGATCACTTACCTCTCATCTTCACGAATGCTGAAATGCCGAAACCCGATAGGTCATCCAACAATTGACTTCTGCATGGGTCGCGTCACTTTATCGGGGTTTTGGACTTTGCGATTTCGTGAATCTAGATGAAAAGCTCCCAGCTCTTCAACCTTCAAAACTTTGAACTCTGAAATAGTACTTCTAATAGGATCAATGGCTATAAGCCTCTCTTCTATCCAATGGCCAACACGATTTCGTTCTTCCGGGTATTAGGAGTTCGAAACTCTCGATCCCAATCCCCTGTCCTCTCAGGTTCCCGAACCTCGAAATGATCTGATGACTCACAGCAGGTCACGATCAATGATCCATGTTTATTCCTGATACCAATTTATGGGTTCGTTCTCCCTTATCTGCCTCGTAGCTTCTCTATATTTCACGGTCCTCGCGACTTCAGAAGTTCTCCTGGAAGAATTATGATCCCTTGCTTCTCCTTTTCAACGACTTCTACGAAATGAACCAAAGTTCTCCCTTGCTGAAATTTACCTCGGCTGGATGACTCCGACCTTCATCTTTCTTTGAATACTTCAAAGGAGTTAACCCTCCTGAGCTTACCCCACAAACTAAATCATCAAAAATGGTTCCTGCTCGCACTCCTTGTGATAGTTGTTCCAATACTCCTGGGTATTTGATCTCTTTTTGACTCTATGCACTCCTCGCAATAGTAGTCCTTCAACTCTCATTTAGTTGGTAAGTCCTAGGACTTCCAACTAGCCTGCGCACACATTGCATGGCTTCATGTGCTACTCCTGCACTTATGTGGGAATGAGAACAATGTCAACGCACTCCTTGCAGACGCTTCACTGCACTCCTTGTAGGAACTTCTCGCTCAGGAAGAGAAACAATTGAAACTCATTCTCTTTCTCTCAGATTTCAAACATTCAACATGAAATCATACATACGCACATAGTATTAAAAAAAGTGCATAACAGAAAGAACAAACAACCATAAGCATACCACACCATGTATATACAGAAAACATCATAACACCATGAGTCTGATTCAAAGCTTATGTACATGGGTTCTTCTCTACAACTCTCTGTTATCTCTCTTCTCTATTCTGTGGTAATGATCTAATGATACAATCCTACAATGATACAAGAACGAGGGTGTCTATATCTGTTTTCCCTCCTATGCTCTAAAAATGTCTAATCTATCATACATATCTACCTACTTTCATTAACTATGCATAAATGCTTTAATACAATCGATAGACGGGAGGATTTCCCCAGGTATGCTTACAATCTCCAAGCATAAATGTGAGTACGTTCCTCTTAACTATTACATTAAGGAATTTGTTTCAAAATTCAAAACGGGTCTTTATGAGAACGTGCTCTTTTCTTCCTCCACGCATCCAACTATTTCTTTGGCTTAGTTGCACGCTTTGGGCTTTGCACGATGCTTTTGCATCACAAGTGTGGAGATTTTAAAACTCTCGAAGCCCTAAGAGATGAATTTAATTGTTTTCATTGATCTGTGGGAGGACACACATCAATAGATTATGAACTCCGAGTGAAAGCATTCCAGGAGAAAGTGGGTGTGGAGAAATCGAGACGTCCTAAAGCTGAAGTCCCAAAGTGGACTAGAGTCGTTGATTTGAGGTGGATGCATGGTGCCATATCTAGAACTTCGAGTACAAAATACCTCAGTGGAAAGTGAAGGGTGAAAGTGTTGAACTCCCAAAGTGTAGAGTCCCTAAGTGGATCTCAATCATTGATCGTGAAGGAGGACAAGGATCGTTGATCTGGTCCGGGATGAAGGATCTGAAGTTGCGAAGCGCCAGGAGGTTAATCCCTAGGTCACAACCTAAATTCAAAGGTGAGGAAGGAGCTAGCTCTTGTCAGTGTGAGATTTGGAGCAGGGTGCCAAGACATCAGGACCCGCGAATACCTGTCAATTGTAGAATGAAAAATCGACGGTGGGGAATCATTGCGGGGAGAGAAGGAAAAATTAACAGACTTTCTAGTTCACAGTATGTTATTCGCTAGAGCCATTGATATAATTGGGACTAGGGATCAATGACCACAATTAAATCAATATTAGGTGAGCAATTTTTAGATTCCAGGGATAGAGCTCTCCTATAAAGAGCGAGCATGTTGGCAGCCCACAATTTCTGTGAACCATCGATCGATGGACAAATTGGTAATGACCGGATCGTGACCGTGAAAATGATGAGAGTGATAACAGGGCTTGTGTTTGATTTAGATTGAGACCAGTAATGTCTCGAGGAGTTAATAAATCTTGAATATTAATCAATCCTTTACCGAGAGGTTGCGCAACCCTGAGGATAGATGGGGGGTCTGCATCATAGTGAAACATCCATGGGACCCAATGGTTGGAATATCAACCGCACCTAAAAGGGGTTGTGGACAATTGAGCTATGTAGGGCTTGGTTGTAGCTATGTGGACATAGGGAAGACTCTCATCCCATGTATGAGGTGTTGTTGGGTATTTTACCCTACGGACTAATAAGCTAGGGTTCTAAGCCTATATGCAGATCATGACCCTTCAGATTTAACCTTTAACCTTCTACCCAAAATCTCAACCCCTTTT
>SNQJ01S0055055.1:0-23961 GCA_010110895.2 Picea sitchensis | reverse complement strand
ATTTTGAGGAATTACTCAGCATGGCTTTGGCTAGGAAGAGGCATGAGTTGGCCTGATGCCAGGTAAACCTGTATGGTGCATTTTAGGGTTATAACATGAGGGTTCTTGTAATTGTATATGTGCAGGATATGTACGATCATCTGATTGGCGACCTCAATTTGGCCATTTGTTTGGCGGTGGAACGTAGTGGATTTGGTGAGCTTGGTATCTAGTGGTGACCAAAGGCTCGAACATAATGTGTTGAGGAACTGACTATCCCGATCTGAAATAGTGGTTTGTGGGATCCCAAAGTGTACCCATATGCGTTCAAAGAAGAGGTTGGTAGTGACCTCTCTAGTAATCTTCTTCTTGCATGTGACTATAATTGCCATCTTGGAAAAGTGATCAACAATGCACACAACATAGTCTAAAGCATCTGTCTTGATCTCAAAGGCATGTTGCAGGTCCGTTAATGAAAATAATAGGGATGACATAAAAAAAAATCTTCAATTCATCGAAGTCTTGTTGTTGGGATAGGCCCCACACAAAATTTTCCTTACCATCACCCCTAGTTACTTGGCTGAGGGCCCATGCGATATGAGAGAATCTAAACATGAACCTGCGATAAAAATTGATGAGGCCCAATAAGCTCTAAAGCTTAGTGAGTGTGGTTGGGATTGGCCAGTCATGGATGACCTGGATCTTGGTTAGATCCACATGCACACCATGCTGATCAATAATATATCCTAAGGAATGGACCCTTTCCATGCCGAAGAAGCATTTTTCCAAGTTTGCATATAGTTTTTTTTGTCGTAGGGTGTGCAGAACCTGTTGAATATGCTGCAAGTGTTCTTCCCAAGTATTGATGTAGATGAGGATGTCATCCAAATACACCATTACAAAAGTATTGGTGAAAGGTTGTAGGATATCATCCATCATCGTCGTAAACATTTCTGGAAAATTTGTCAAACCAAAGGGCATGACAAACCATTGAAAAATACCTTGTTTTGAATTGAAGGCGGTCTTTCATACACCTGTCTATTCTATTGGGACCTAATGGTAGCCAGGGTTTAGATCAATCTTACTAAAGTATTTGTCCCTCATGAGCTGATCAAGAAGGTCGTCGATTCGGGGAATCAGGTATTAGTTCTGGACTGTGATTTTATTCAAGGCCCGATAATCAATGTAGAGTCACCAGGTTCTGTCTTTCTTCTGCACCAGTATGATTGGGTTCCCACAAGGTGATGATATTGGACAGATGTGCCCCTTGTGGAGAAGTTCTTGGATCTACCTCTTGATCTCCTCATTTTCTAATAGAGAGTGGCGATAGACCAACCCATTATGTAGCGATGCGCTTGGGGTCAGATCAATGGGATGCTTGACCTGGCAGTGTAGAGGTACCTTGGTAGGAGAGGAGAAGATATATGAGTATTCTTCCCCAAACTTATCCACTTGCTTATATTGTATGGAGAGATCGGCCATGGAGGCCCTGGATGTGGCTAGGATATTTCACTTACTCTAAGAGTGAATCACGAAGAAGACAAATTTCCCGATCTGGGTGATGACATTCCTGCATTTATTGGCAAAGATCAAGGAAATAACACTAGGAGGGACTGCCTCAGGTATCCTGTACAATTTTCTATTCAAACTAATAATAACACTATGAGGCCTAGAATCATATACAACATGAAATTTCCATAAATAAGGTTGTCCCAAAAGAACATTACAAACTTCGAGAGGAGCAATGTTGGCCCTTGGTTATGGAAGTAAGAGAATATTAAGGAATAAGAGATGACATGTGAACTGCGCGGAAGACACATTGACTGATACTGAGTCAAAGTGAGAAAAAGAGAAGAGAATACGAAGTGATGTAATAGAAAGAAAGTCATTTAATGAGAATATCGAGGATGACATATCAAAAAGGAAGGTGGATCATCGACAAATCAACAAGCAGAAAAAGCCACCAATGGATTCTTTGGAGCACCTCGCGGGAAAGAAGGAAAGACAGGCTAGCGAAGCCCGAAAGACCTGGGTCAAGTTGACCTAGGATTTTAGACACCTAGGGTATAGGTACCTAGGGTTTTGACACCTAGGTTTCTGCCTAAGGCTGTCAGTGAAGCTATTGTAATGTATAAATAAAGGTCAAGAGGACCTGGGATTTGTTGGTCATTGGTTGAGACTCAATTGATGTATGAAAATTAACTTTTGTTAATGTGAGAGAGAATTTTTGTGCTGTGAGAGCATTCTGTATTGTAAGATCTTCAACTGAGTGAGAAGATCAACCCTGCAATTGGGTGTGTAGGGAAGGGAGATAGAGAGAAGGGAGAAAGAGAGAATATCTGCTAGCTGCTAAGAGCACAGAAAGAACTGTAAGCTTTCACCTAATATATTATAAATCATAGTTATCTGTACGTAGCCCTAGGGAGAGAGTGAACCACATATATCTTGTGTTGTGTTTGATTGATGTTGTGTTCTTTACTTATGTTACTTTGATGATGCATTAGTATATTATATCTAACATATGACTGTGTGAAGTAAGTCTAAGTTGTAAATGATATCTAGATGTCGTGTTGTTCTTGTATTGGATCCACTTTGTATTTCCTCTGGTTGTATACATCTATTTCTTGCAACCCCCTATAGTTACTTTGGGTGAGATTTCATATGATTCGCAGGTGTTGTCGAAAGGGCCAGTAGCTAGGGCTTGTTGGTGCGCTATTAGAGTTGAACCCTTGGTCTGCCCCTATGCCAACAAATGGTTCTGTTGTTGGGACCAGGATCTTCTTGAGGGAATTTCAAGGTGATTTCCATCGAATATAGAGATTCAAAAGTGGATGGAAGAAAAAGAAAAGGAATTCACAGAAGCCTAGAACAAGAACCCTAAGCTTAGTACAGAGGACTATTTGGGAAGGTATATATTTGTTCATATACACAAAATTTTCTTTGGAGGAATTCATCATGAGCTATACGAGTGGTTATCAAAATTAGCAGATACCTAGTTTGATATTAGATCTAGACCATTGGTGGTTTGGACATTGACGTTGATCAAAAAGGTCAAGAGAGTTTATAACATCGTTTCAAGAGTAGTAGATCACAAGTTTGATAGTATTATTGGAGGGTACATCACCAAGGTTGTCATCAACAGAGTTGAGTCGTATAGCCAACCAGAGAGGTACTTATTTAAAGGACCAAGAGGAAAAATTTTACACTTCTTAAAGTTGAAGATCAATATTTTATTACACTAGAAGAAAATATTGAACATAAACTAGTTGGTCTGATCAAAAAGCTAATTTTCAAGAATTCAGACAGCGACATCGACACAGAGGTGGGACATACACATAGTGGGAGAATCTTCAGAGAGGCATCTCTGGTGAACTTGTTTGAACAAAGCCATGAAGAACTGGTACAAGACGAAGGGTTTTACAGTGGAGAAGAAGAAGAACTATTGAATGAGGAACATTCAGAGTCCGCTAGGGAAAAGGAAGAGAAAAATTAAGAACCTCGCTCGGAAGAATAAAAAACTTCAGGAACTGCGCAGATTGTTGAAGTAAGTATTATTAATCCTCTTGTTGTTTTAGCAAGATTAACAAATCAGAGTAGTCAGAGTCACCAGAGTGCCCAGATCATTGTTACTAGTAGTCCCACACATACGCAGTCAGGAAACCTAGGAAGATCTATGGAAGATGAGATGAGGCTCCCTATATTTAAGGGAGATGGATTTGAAGATCCTGATCAACATTGGTTTCTATGTGAATTTGTATGGAGTATTAATAATGTCACCGACGAAGCAATTAAGAGAGCTCAATTTAGTACTACCCTAAGGGACCGCACACTGACTTGGTACATGAAACATGTCCAAGGACTTTCACAACCTAAACCACTGAATGAGATCAAGAATGTGTTGGTTGCAGAATTCAAGAAATCCAAGTCAGAGTCACAATGCATTATAGAGATGAAAGAAATCAAGAAGAGAGTATTTGAACCTATTTGGGATTTTGATCAAAGGTTTAAAACCTTAACGTGCTAGCTGAATTTTCAAATCCTAGATGAGCAGAACAAGGAATGGTTCATTGTTTCCCTCTTACCACACATCAGAGTCCCTCTAATGCAACATAATATTGATTCTTAGGCTGACACACTAGAGATCACCATGAAACTAGAATCAACCCCTATGGGAGAATCTAACTTAGGTATGAGTCAAATTTTAAGTCACTTAACTAGCTTGTCTCTGCAGGTCAAAGATATGAAGAAAGACAAGGTAAAAGACAAAAGAGAATATATATGATGCATTAGATGCAAATTGAAAATCCATGAAAAGGAGAACTTCCCCCTATTCCACGAGTACTTGGAATCTAGAGCTCTGAGCCCTTTGAAGCAAGTTACCCTACCTTGGTGTGAGGTATGTAGAATTAGACATCGCCCCAATGAATGCTATTACATGCAAAAATATGTTCAGACACCCACAAATTTGTATTGCATGTTCTGTAAGTCGGTAGGGCATGATGATAGGGATTGTAGGGCCTATGACCTCATGCATGAAAGGTCAAGGGATATATATAAAATTCAATGTGAAGTACAACAAGAAGGGAACACTACGTAGTATAATTTCCTAGGAAGAAAAAACTTCAACCCTCGTGGTGAATTTAGAGGAAGGGGATGAGAAGGAGGCATGGGTCGATGTCAAGTTCAGATAATTTATTACAACTTCGCACAACCAAGCCATTTGGAAAGGGACTATCAGAATCCTTGTACCACTTGCAATTATTGCAATTCATTTGAGAATGTTATTGAATATTATCCTACACTATTAGCCAAACTTTAGGACACACGAGGAGGAAACCAGAAAGTAAAACATATCTCAATAGAACCTCATGGAGAGGATCCAAAATTAATTGTAATCACTAGAGGATATGTTGTTACAGGAGAAGACAGAGTGGCCCTGGGAAAGACCACAAAGGAATCAAGAGCCAAGAAATTTGTAGAGAAGATACCTGTGTTTGATGCAAGTAAAGAAAAAAAAACATTTGAGGAGGCGAGAAAAGAATCTATGAGAGATCAGGGTTCTTCATCAAAGACACGACCAAAAGTAAGATAATGTGGAATGCCTCTGGCATTCAATAAATCTTCTCCGCTAGGAGAAGGAAAAGAGGTAAGCAAGCTCATGGAATTCTTATCTCCTTGCATTAATTTGATTAAGGATGAAAGAATTGTACAAGAGCTACAAAATTTATTTCGAAAATATGAGCTAGGCAAGATAGATCCCTTGTTGAATAGAGAAGTACACCAAGTATCTAAAAAGAGAAGGACAAATAAGGAACTACACCTGAATGCTCAAATTGGAGAGTATGATATAGAATATGTGGTCTTCGACTTAGGATTTGAATTCAATGTCATGACGAAGAAGAATTAGGCACTGATGGGAAAGTCTAAGCTAATTTATTCCCCTATCAGGCTCATGATGGCTAATCAGTAGGCAATAATCCCCTTTGGGAGAATGCAGCATGGTCCTGTGGACATCGATGGAGTAAGGACATTTGCATATTTCAAGGTGATTGAGATAGTTGATGATAGTTGTCCTTACCCTATGCTATTAGGAATTTATTGTGCTTTCAATAATTCCACTATGGTTGATTTAAAGAAAATAAGAATTAAGTTTGAAGGATATGGCCTTATGGTCATTTCAACTTTAGATCCTGATGAAGTTCACAGGTATACCAAGCCCATCAGAGAAGAAGACCGCGCATATGAACTAGAAAACATATACAAATTGATAGCCAGACAACAGGATTACATTAATCCTACAACAGATGGGAACTTAAGCTGGCGAAGTGACAATGCATGTTCATTAGACTCGCAGGAAGAACTGGAGAATTGGCAGAACAAAATATATGAAGTATCTATGCGGTGATCTGCTAGGCTGACTAGGGAAGTTCACTAGATCGACACAACAGTAAGTAACTTACCCACCTTTGATGGTCTAAATCATTTAGAAGATTTCTTATTGGAATTTGAAGAAATTGTACCAATACAACAATGGTTGTTGGCAATGGATGAGGCCTTGAAAGAAACTGCAGCAATATGGTGGGGAACATACAAAAACAACATTACAGACTGGGTATAATGTCTCACTTTGATGACAATGCATTTTTCAGAAAAGGTAGAAGGTTGTGAAGTTATATACACAGGTCGAAATTTTCCGAAGGACCATGTGCGAAGTTGCGAGGAAGCCTAGAGAAACATTCCTCAAGAGAAGTGGGTGCACAAATTCATTAACACTATGGAAACAACTGTTACAAGGGAAAAACTCTCTATGGCCAAGGGTAAACCAAAACAGACAGGTATGACTGCACAAATCAACTCAATTCCAACATATGCTATATACAATAATGTGAAATATAAGAAAGAGGCCTACCTCGATCCAATGTTTGATGATGTTCCACCATTGAGCACTTTGAGCTAAAGATTTATACCTGCAAGAAGTTCTTGACAAACAAGCAGAGCAAGTATACAGTGATAATATAAAAGGGTTTATCACATTAGATAGAATAATCTATTAATAAACATTACAAACATGCCCATGGATAATAATCATATATTTGCAAGATATCAATAGGAAGGGAAAGGAGTATTTCTATTAATAATTGATCATCAGAAGTGACAATGATACATGCTTATGTGTCAGCACAGTTCGAAACCAAGAAACCAAGTTCCTTCGAACTGGGTCTCCACCACTTCAATCCTCCACCAAAGGCAAGCTCATAGGAAAGAGCCAATAAGGTCCTCTCAACAATAGGGAAAGAGCTTGGGGGCTGAAAATTGTGTTCATACTTGAGGGACAGATGGATGCATACTCAATATGAACTAATTTCTCTAAAGTAACTTTTCTCTCAAAGTTGAATGCTTTCTCCTTCTTTTTCCATAGTTCAGAATTGTTCTCTTATAGCCTTTAGGATGCAAATGAAGGGTCGATTCGGAACATTTCCAGTATATGGAAGGCCAAGGATCAAATATCTCCTGTCGTGACATGGAAACCCGACCTCATTTTGTATTTTATGGCACAAATCTCGATGTACACAGGCTGTAGTGGATCAACAAGCATATACGCATCTTGCATAGAAGATAGGGAGCGTATATGTGGAAAAATGTATATTTTTAGCTCTGGATTCATCAAAAGGGGATGATAAGTCTGCATAGGGAAATGGAAAAAGGCCCTCTGTGAAAGATAGCAATGGTGAGGCAAATCTTGCTATAACAACAACCCCAATCAATTGGTATCTTCAAGAAGAATTGCGCCTCATCACTACAGATTGGAAAGGTATGACTCAGAAATTTGTAATGACATTTTTATTTGAGAGCCAATATCGTTCATTGGATCAAGTGTTACATATTGTAAGACAAAAATTCTTTCAGGAGGCACCTAACCTCCCTTTGGAGCAAGAAGAGGATGAATAGACTGTGCCTCTTTAGAAATTGCAAGGCTGTTACAATATCAATGTAGATGAAGACGATGATCCTAGGAATGTGAAAATCAAAGAAACAGAAGAACAAAGAGACATACAAGGACTAGGAGTTCAGATACCTTTTTTGGACAACCAATTAAAATCAAGAAAGTCAACATTGGAACAAAACAAACACTGAAGCTTCAAAATGTTGGAGATTTTTGGGATACTGCCACAATTGACAAGATCAAAAAATTACTTCATGAATACCAAGACTTGTTTCCAACCAAGTTCACTGATATGAAGGGAATTAAAGGTCCCATGGGTGAGATGAATATCCCCTTGAAACCAAATGCAAATCCAGTCAAGAAGAGACCCTACAGATTGAATCCTAAATATAAGGAGAAAGTGAAGATTGAATTAGACAGAATGTTGGAAGCAGGAATAATAGAATGTGTTGAAGGGTCATAATGGATTAGCCTTATGGTGGTGTAGGATAAGAAGAAAAGATAGATCTGGATCTATGTATATCTTAGGAAGATGAATGATTCCTTCTTGCATGACCCATTCTCTACACCATTTATTGACGAAGTATTAGATAATGTAGGAGGACGAGGTATATTATTATATAGATGGATTTTCAGGATACCATCAGATCAGGATTGACAAGGAAGATCACCATAAGACCACATTTTCCACAGAATGGGGATCCTACTAGTATACAGTGATGTCATTTGGATTGAATAATGCACCAACCATATTTTCTATGGTGGTGGTCGAAGAATTCAAGGATTTTTTACATAAATTTCTGGAAGCATATTTTGATGATTGGACTGTTTTTATCTTATTGAAATATCAGATTGAATGTTTAAGACTAATGTTAGATAAGTGTAGGCAATGTTATATTTCCCTGGACCTGAAGAAGTGAATCTTCTCTTCACCCTTTGGAGTGTTTCTAGGCCATATTGTGAGTAAGAAGGTTTTGTTGGTAGATCCATCTAAGATTGCCATTATAGTTGATTTACCCCCTCCTACTTCATTCAAATAGCTTCTCACTATGATGGGACATATTGGATACTGCAGGAAGTTCATTAAAGGATATGCACAGATCAAAACACCTATGGGGAAGATTTTGAAGAAACATTGTCAGTTCCAATGGACAGAAGAATGCCAGCAGAGCTTCAACACGCTGAAATAGAAAATGGTTACTGCACCTATTCTGGTTTTCCCAGATTGGAGAAAGGAATTCCACATGTATGTCGACACATCCTCTATTTCATTAGGAGTTGCGTTAGCACAATCGCGAGTTGGAGACATTGACCACCCGTTAGCCTTTTCTAGCAGGAAACTATCTATAGCTGAAATCAAATACACCACCACTGAGAGAGAAGGGTTAGCTATGGTGTATGCGCTGCAGAAGTTTCTCCACTATTTGTTGGGAGGACAATTTAAGATGTTAATTGATCACTCCATGCTGAAATGACTAGTCAACAAACCAATGTTGGGGGGAAGAATATGAATATGGATTCTTCTATTTTAGGAATATGATTTTGAGATTGTGGTTAATCCAGGGAGAATGAACAAAGGTCTCGACCACTTGTCGAGGTTGGAACATGGAGAGGAGCCTACTAGTTTGGAGGATACACTGTCGGATGCATAGTTTCTATCCATTAGAAAGGTTGATGATCACTTCATCTAAATAGTCCAGTTCCTATCAATAGGAATGGAACCTCCGGAATATATAGTCACTCATAAGAAACAACTAGTGGTTCATGTTGCAGACTTTTCACTTATAGCTAGACAAATATACAATATGGGACCTGATGAGATCCTAAGGAGATGTGTCATGGAAGAAAAAAGACCATTGATTGTATCAGAAGCTCATGAAGGCATCGCAGGAGGGCACTACGCAGGAAAATCAACAACGTAGAAGGTTCTTAGAGATGGCCTCTAGTGGACCACTTTACACAAGAATGCTAAGGATTACTATAGAGCCTACGATGTATGCCAAAGAGTTGGGAAACCATCTAGAAGAGATGAAATTCCATTATCACCCCAGCTAACCTTACATGCCTTTGAGAAATGGGCCATCAATTTTTTGGGACCTATCAACCCACCAGGGAAGCGCACAGGAGCAAGGTACATAATCACTGCAACAAAGTACTTGACCATATGGGCCGAAGCAAGAGCAGTCAAGGTTTGTAGTGAAACTATAGTTGCGCACTTCATATTTGATGACATGATAACCAGGTTTGGATTCCCGAAGATCCTTATAAAAGATCAAGGAACACCTTTTATTAATAGGACCATTGAAGCTTGACTGAGGAATTTCCAGTTCATCATCAAAGGAGCACACCCTACCATCCACAAGCGAATGGGATAGTTGAAGCATTCAACAAGATCTTGGAGACAACACTGACGAAGATTTGCACCGTGAACAAGGATGATTGGGATTTGAGAGTACTAGTAGTGTTATGGGACTATATAACCACTTGCAAGAAGCTAACAATGCAGACCCCCTTTAAGTTGGTTTATGGTCTAGAAGTAGTTGTCCCGATGGAATATTTGGTCCCTATAGTAAGAATTGCATCCTTTACAGATATGGATGACACTGGCGTTGTTCAAGAGAGGCTTGCACAGTTGGTCGAACTAGAGGAAGACAGATTTATTGTAGGATTCTATCAGCAGGTGCAGAAGGAAAGAGAAAAGGCATACCATGACAAACAAATCAAGAAGAAAGCATTTTAGCAAGGAGATATGGTATTGGTATACAACAACAAATTCATGAAGCATCCAGGGAAGTTCAAAACACATTGGTTGGGGCTATATGAGGTTGTCTATGTCACAGAAGGGGGAGTTTCATAGTTGAAGACTTTGAATGGAGAATGGAAGGAAGGTTTGGTGAATGGGAGCCAATTGAAATTGTATTATGACAACCAATTGTCTCGCAACTCGCAGTAGAAGGAGAAGAAGAAGGTTCTAGGTACTAGGTGCAGTTGAAACTGGGTACCAAACACAGAAAATACAATCTTCACACAATGGGGGAGGATAGAGAAGAAATCATAAGCTACTCCGCGCAGTCTGAAGTTGAAGAAAAATAGAAGGATCAGATATGAAGTGCCTGGGGACAAGTCACAAGTGAGTGTCGGGGGCCTGTTGTCCCTTGGTTATGGAAGTAAGAGAATATAAAGGAAGAATAAATGACATGTGAACTACACAGAAGACATTGTGACTGATACTGAGTCGAAGTGAGAAAAAGAGTAGGGAAGACAGAGCGAAGTAAGAGAAAGAAATCTATTGGACGTGAAGATCGAGGATCACAGATCAATAAGAAATATGGATCGTGGACAACTTAGCAAGAGGAAAAAACCACCAATGGATGCTTTGGAGCACCTCGTGGGAAATAAGGAAAGATGGGTTGGCGAAGCCTGGAAGACGTGGGTCAAGTTAACCTAGGGTTTTAGACACATAGGTTTTTGGTATCTAGGGTTTTGACACCTAGGTTTTTGCCTAAGGTTGTAGGGGAAGCTATTGTAATGTATAAATAAAGGTCAAGATGAACTGGGATTGGTTGGTCATTGGTTGAGAGTCAGTTGATGTATGAAAAGTAATTGTTTTTAATGTGAGAGCGAAATTTTGTGCTATGAGAGCATTATGTATTGTAAGATCTGCAGTTGGGTACGAAGATCAAACCTGCAACTAGGTGCGTAGGGAAGGGAGATAGATAGAAAGGAGAAAGAGAGAATATCTACTAGCTAAGAGAAGATATAGAATTGTAATATTTCACTTAATATATTATAAAGCACAGTTTTGTGGACATAGCCCTAGGGAGAGGGTGAACCACGTATATCTTATGTTGTGTGTTATTCATGCTATGTTATTTACTTCTGTTACTTTGATGATGCATTAGTATGTTAGATCTGACATATGACTATGCGAAGTAAATCTAAGATGGTAAATGATATCTAGATGTTGTGTTTTTATTGTATTGGATCCAATTTGTATTTCCTATGATTGTAGACACCTATGTCCTGCAACCCCCTATAGCTACTTTAGGTGAGACTGCATCTGCTTCAAAGGTGTTTCCAAAAGGGCTAGTAGTTAGGGCTTGTTGGTACCCTATTAGAGTTGAGCCTTAGGTCCGCCTCTCTGAAAACAAATAACATCAAACAATACCTCATCTTTGAAGGGATTGATGTCATACAACAATCGACACTGTTGGATGATGCAGAGATCACTTCCTTGGCAGAGCCATCCAATGGTGTAGGGATGTGGGTGCGGCATTTTTAGCAGGGCCAACCGCTTGACAACCTCTTCTGAGAAGAAATTATTATGGATATCGCTATTAATGATGAAGTGTAGCGAGGTGCCTTTTACCCACATCTATGAATTGAAAAGGTGTTTGCCTTCTTCTGGCTCATCTGGTTCACAAGGCTGGAGATTGGTGGTAGAAATGGTGGCATCGGGTTCTGCGTCAATGATCATTCTTCCCCTTTATGGTTCTGACTCAGAGTTAAAACTTGGATTTAATTCAGAGGCTTTCACTTGATACACTACCATCTAATTTGAGAGGCAATAAGCAGTGTTATGCCAAGGGATCTTATGGAAGTCGCACTTCCTGGAATCCTTCTTTTTCTTTCTAGTGTCCTTCTTTGCTTGCATCTTGGACTGGTTGTCGTGATACTTTCCATATTTTCTATGTCCTTTATTCTATAGGTTGGGGCTGCCCTTTCCTATATTTTTCTATGAGGGGTTCCCAACCCCAAATTGTCGCGTCTTTTGTTTGAGAATCTACTCAATTTTGATTTCATATTGATAGGTTGCGCCCAATGATGAGATGTCCATAAATTTCATTTCAGTATGGATGTATCTATGCATAGAACCATGATACTTGAGCACCAAATGTCACTCTGAATATTTGATACCCATCTTTGTGCACAGGGAATGGAAGATATTTGTGAAATCTGGCACTACTTGGTCTCTTTCTTTCCATAGTGTGGTCCATTTGGTATACAATTCATCATAACTTTTGACAGGGTAGTATTGTTTGTTAATAACATCCTTGAAGGATTCATAGGTGGTTGTGACTATAAATAATGAGGGTTCCTATGTTTCCTTTTGCTCATAGAAAGTTTCCCACCAATCTTTGACATGGGGAATGGCTTTGTGGAGTGAAAAAGTAATTTTTTCTCTATTTGAGAAGTTATTGTTATGTCTAATTCGTCACATGTGTGAGAAAAACAAGGGCACCTACAAGTCTAGTTGGGCCTACTAGACAAGACAGAGGTTAGTGCATGAGTTAGATAATCCAAGCACATGAAATAAACAAGCAAGTAAACTAAAAACAACTAAGGAAATAAAACTATAATGCATAAGAAACTTTGAACCAAAATCAATCAACCAAATGACCAAGATTATGTCACCAATAGATAACTATATTAGTTGGAAAACATCGTAGAGAGAGGAGGACTTATGGATACCCTCTTCCTCCTTGGGAGGTCTCTTGATTTTCCTATTGGAGAACTCTTCTTATAATGATAAACTAGAAAGAAAATGGTGAAGAAATCCTAGCCTATTCCCTCAAGAGGTGAGTGGAATGGCGTATTGGAGTGTTTTTGGAATGCTCCAAGAATAAAATAGGATGCTTGAAGGAGGATTGAGGCAACATACCAATACTATGAAGTTCTTCAATTTTTAGTGCATCCATGGCCTCCATTTATATCATGACTTCAAGGCATTATTCAACTGGTTCTTTGTGTGAACAAGGGGCCATTTAGGGCACCCTTTGGTCCTTTACCAACCCCCCATTTGAATTCATCTCATATCTGAGGGTAAAATCAAGTTGGGAGCTGGTCCACAAGTGGTTGAGGGGCCGACAAGAACCATAAATGCATCGTTCACATGAGTGCATGGATTTTCTCATACACATTTGTGCATATGGATCATTTTGCGCTCTATGATATTCTTTAGCCCATGCACTGTGTGCGTGATTTCTTTAGTGACTCGATGCATGCCAATTTTGTTCTAGTTGTGTTGTTTTTTCCTCTTGGAAAAACATTTTTTGTGCTGCAGGTGAACTAATAGGTGTTTGGAAATTATATATTTCTGTAACCATTTGCATGCAGTGTTGCAGATGAAATTTTAGTGATAACAAATGCCCCCTAATGTGTGAGGTTAGGAGCATACATATAGCTGAAATACATCAATGTTTTTTCTACTGAGAGTACCATTATAATGAAGAGGGTTGATAAGAACTACAAGAGAGGTCATGTCAAAGAGAGAGGGGAAACCATGAGACCCAAATTTGTCTCTAGGGAGAGAAAAAAAAATTTGTATACAAATGAGGTGGGCATGCCCCATGCTCGTGTTATGTAACTCAAAAATGTAAGATAGTAACTAAAGTTGTATGCTGATGTAGATAACTACAACACCCTATGAGGCAGTTTGATAATGGAAGATGACAATTCTGATGGTGAACATACTCTGAAAAAGAGGCAAGGACTCCTGTAAGAATTTTTTATGACTCGTAGGCATTCATGGCCTAACAAATTTAGAGGTCTTCAACTAGTATAAAACAACTGCAATAGTCGCATAGTAAGACCCACCATAACATGTGATTTTGTTGAAGTTGAATGTTATGGGGGTCAACAACATTAGAAAGAAATGATGGTTCTCTCTGTTTCATCCGAGGCTCCTCATTGTAAAGGTAATGAGAGTCAATATACTGTCACCCTTCTAGAAACTATGATGATGTTGACAAAAAGGGAGATGCAACTCCAAGAAGAAAAGGGATTCATGAAATCCACTAGATAAGATCAGGAACTGATAGGGAACATGAATGAAGTCAAGATTTGGTGAGACTCAAGACTTCCCTTGATTGGGGGTATGTTGGAAGGATGATTGGAAGCAACCGTGAAATTGTATCTAGAATTAAGGGGACGAGAAGACATGGGGTTAAATTATGCCAGAAGTGTGACAAAGTGGACAAACTCAGAGATCAGGGGTACATGGACTGTGGGATACTCAGGGTTTATGGACAATGTCAACATGACCCATCACTTCAACTGTCTCATCACTTCAATTGTTCCATAACTTCTATCTATTCCCTCCCAGAACTTATATCTATGCTTTCCTCTACCAATATCCTTGATCCAATCAATAAAGCCAGTAGTAAGGCCTTCCTTATTAGTCTAATTATTCAAGCTAAAGGTCAGGGTTAACTTGAGGTAAGGCTTTCAGGGGGGTAAGGACTGGGTTGCCTTTTAGGGTAACACAGTCCGATCATCCCCGCACAGACAAAAATAATCTAAACAAAAAGAGTAGGTTTCCCCTTAAGGAATGAAACTAAGAAATCCAATAGGTAAGGCTTCGCTCTCCTATTGGCACCATAGTAAATATAAAAAAAAAATAGAGGTAATTGGCAATTAAGAATGGAGGAAATGGAGATGCTTTCTAGATCTCTTGGTTCGTAGAAGATAGTGAATGTTCCAACCAAGGACGACATGGTTGATTTTCCATAAAAAGAAGCTCGTCAAGGTTGACAAAAAAAAGCTAAGTAAATACTGGAAACAAAGGATTTTTACAATTACCAAATAAATAAAGAATGATTTTGGATGAGTGTACAGATACAGAAATGGGTGCCCCAGTTCATGATGGCTTGGCCTATGAGGGAGCAAGTAGTGTGGAGAACTGGTGGAGGATGGGGCCCCCGTGGGTGGGTTTTTGTATGAGGTAAATGAATGGAGGGAAATCTGCAGATGGGAAAACTGATTGTGGATGAAATGGAGGGTTAATGATTCTGGGGAGGTGTAGTCAAAATGGAACATAGATGAGATAACCTGGGAGTCCAGTGGAAAAACTAGAAAAAATATGAGAAGGAGTATGTGGCTGATTCTCAGAAATGCGTAAGACTATCGAGACTCCATCCATAGGGGGTGAAAGAAACATGAGTGTCAAAGTTTCAAGGGGGACTATGAATGGGACAACTCATGTGAGGGAGAGTACTACCAAGTGAAAGTACCAAAATGAAATGGAGGTGACGATACTGCAGAGTTGGATGTAGGGAACCTAAAGGAGAATTTTGAAGGGTGTGACTAGGATATACAATTGGTATTTAGAGGGAATGATTACATTCTAGTGTCAATCATATACCTAAAGGGGTTGTGCTAGGTTGTGATGACCAAGTACCTGAACACATGAAAACCGAATACCCGACGTGAACAGTATCTGAAGATAAAGAACATATAATAGTTATTTGATAATTTTGAACATGAGAATGTGTACTTGGACGTGATGTGAGAAACATGCTCCCCTGGGGCCGAGTGCAGATGAGGACCGGGGAATGTGACTGTGTAGGTGGAGGGATCCTGATCCCGTGGTGGAAGATGGATCGAGAAATAAAGACTCTAAGCTCCTATAACCTAGGAGGTATATGTGATGGGGTATATAAACCCCAGTTTGTCAATTTCATATTTGATATCAGCGAATTTGGATGGGTGAAGTGGGTGTTTCTTTTGATGTACTGGGGTGAAATCTGTCCATGTGTCAATGCGATGTTTGACGATAGAAGGATCGAGGCCAGGAATGTTTGTATATGACTAGGAAAAAATATCTCGATATTTCTGAAAGAGAGCTTTGTAAGTTGTCAGTTCCTTAGGGGAGCATGTGGTGCCAATGGTGATTTCTTCTATGATTCCTAGTTTTATGGAAATGTCGATATTGACAGTAGGGGAAATATTGGCCATGTTTCCTTATTCAAAAGCATCGAGGGAGGGGATAGGGTTATGGAGCCATTTTATATGCCTTGATGGAATAAAATCCTTGGTTTTGATTTCACATATCGAGGCTTGGCGAGGAGGGTCAAAGGCTTCCTATGAGAGAAAAAAAACTCTCTGGTGGAGTGCATTCCATGGGCAATCGAGGGTAATGAGTTTCTCTAGGATATCTTCATCGCAGTGGAAAATGCAAGAATATAGAGGATCCAGGGAGGTAACATTGGTGAAGGTCACCATGTGATTAGATTCAAGTGGTGAATACCTACAGGGGGATCACAAATATGGTGCGATGGCTCACTTGACATCAACCAAATGTCCAGACACTGTGGGTTGTAAACTATGGTAGGGGGTAAGATTTCCTGGGGGAAATGAACTGGAGAATTGGGAGGATTTGGGAGAACATCCTCATACAGTCTATCCATGAACCATGGGGGGAGAGGAAGTGTTTGAGGTTTATGGGAGGTGATGTGAATAGTATCTGGAGAAGGAATAGTGGGAATCATTTTCATCATAGGAGGTGAGGTGGTTGTAGGATTTTGAATAAGGGTCATGTGACAGCGCCTGTATTCAATGATCAAAGGACACTGGTACATGAATTGATCAAGTGAGTCACAAAGAGAGTAAGGGAATCTCATTCGTTCGGTGACTGAGGTCGAGACATAATGGATGTCGGTGAAGTGGGTACCCAAAGGTGTTGGTGGAGAAGGCTCTTGCTGAAAGGTTTGGCATACCATTGTCAGCGTCTGTCGAAAATGAGGTATAGCAGGGCAATGATGAGTGTAGTGGCCATAATCTGAACAAATGGCACATGAAAATTTGGTTCATATCCCTTTACTACATGTAGTAGGGGACGTTGTGGTAGTACTAGGTGTGCTTGGTGAGGCAATGAGAAATTTGGTTTCTCGAGGGATTTGGATCAGATTGTGTAATTTAGGAAGAGAGGGACATCTATTAGTTGGGTGTCCCTCTCTTTCGTAGACTACACAACGAGGTTGAACTCGGGGAGGAAGTGGAGCGGTGGGATATTTATTCTTTCATCTACTCCCAACCATAGCTGTGGTGCTGGTGATTCGGGGTAAGGGTGGTGTGGTCGAAGTTAGTACTGGAATATGCATCGAGATTCCCTTTGACTGAGGAGGGAGGGATGGTTTTGGAACCATCATGGGTGGGTGTAGATACCACATAGGGATGGAAAGTACCATGTTGGGAAGAGTAAGCATTGCAGCTGCCTGAAACTCTTGTACTCTCGGTGAGGGTTAGAAGAAGGGAATTTGAGTAATGTCTTGGGGGATTGTTTCCCCAACAGGGATTTTCCCCTGGGGAAGGTTGAAATCGGGGATAAGTGGTTTCGTAGCATTATTAGGTAATTCCTGAGGTAGAATTTCATCAACTAGTGGGACGTCGAGGGGTGGAGAAGCCTTGGTGGGAGGAATGTATCTTTGGTTTCAGTTCCATTGGAAGATATGACACACACTTGTGTTGAGGGGTGTATGAGAGGTGGTGCTCCATGGTATGCCCCTAGAAATTATGGGTCCTTGAAAATTTTGGGTCCCATATCCATGAGTGGATATGCATCAGAACTAGTGCATAAAAGAGGTAAGATGTTATCAATGTTGGATGAGTGGTTAGGCTCATAATGTGAAACTTGTTCAATGGTGATGATTTTCGCATTATGGGGGAACATCATCATTTGAAACACAGAAGAGGACACTACCTTCATAGCATACATGTATCTTCATCCAAACAAGATGTTGTAATCGAGTGGGGTGTCAATAACCTCAATGTTGATAAGGATGGTTTTTCCCCCAAGTTCAACGGGGACATTTTGAAAAAGCTCTTCAGGGGAGGATGGTCGACCATCGTAATCTCTCAAAGTGATGGAGGATGGTACTATCTCAGGGGAGCCAAGTTTTTTCCATACAATTTTGGACATGATACATGTGGCTACACCTTCATCAATGATACATCGATGAAACATGATGTTATAAATATCAAATGGTATCTGGAAAGCTACTAAAGCGGGCAGATGAGGTTCCCCACAATCTAGATCAAATGAGATAAGTCTAGTATCAACTAGGTCGACTACCCCCAAGGTGAAAACCAAGGATTTCTGTTGATTTGGACAGTTTGGAGGACCTCTAATACCAAAATAGCTATAGGGGACTGTTCCAAGTAATCAACCAGATTGTAATTATGTGCCACCCTAGCCTGAGGGTTGTTGACATTCTATCATAATGAGATGTGAGGGATACGAATGGAGGGTTCATTGTTAGGGTGTGGAATCATCAAGGGTTGTCCAACTGTAGTTGGAGCTGCTTTCGAAGTGGTGGGAGTAGATTCACGGGGTGCATTGTATTGACGACTGCGCATTTGTAGAATAATTTCTTCTTCGCTAGTTAGGAGGATATTTTGATCCACCAGATTTTTAGGGTGTTGATATTATCCCATTTGTGGTGGGGTAGGATGTACCTCGTGTTGGGTATTCATCACAAATTGGTTTGGAATAGGGTTTTGAAACATGACTGGGGATATTTGCTGCAAATACTATTGTGGGGTCTGCTAAGGGGCAGGTGGTCCTAGGGGACGTGGCGCATTCATGGAGTCTTTAATCCATTTGAAGTCGAAAATTTGGGGGAAATGGTGATTATAATGACCATGATCACCGCAAAGAGCACAAGGGAATTTCTTCCATAGGTTTCTATTTTTTTTCCTCCCTTGGTGTTTGTTGTTATTTTCCCCTTAGGGGTTCTGGTTACCCTAATTTTGGTTTCCCCCAGTAGGTTGGTTTTGTTGGGGGTTATTTACTCCTAGTATTTGGTTATTATTGTTTCATATTTTTCCTTTATTTTTGGCATTATTCGGCTGATGGGCTATATTTTCCATATTCAATTGTTCAAAAGTATGAAATTTCGAAATGGAAGAGGGTTGAAAAATGTTAACACCAATGTGTGGTTTCCCTTGTGGAGGAGCGAACGTATGTGGAGGAATAGGAAATGGAAAATATAGATTATGTTGTGGAAATGATCCATATGGCACATAGGAAGGTGAAGTTTTTTCACTGGTTCCCAAGTTATAAGATGAGGTAGAAGGGGCACCTGAGCTTGGTTGAGAAATCGGGTGCATGATGGGTGTCGACGAAGGTCCAGTCATGGGTGGAGGGGGAGCAATAGGATATGGATTTTGGTAAAGGGGATGAGGGTAATAAGATGGCCCTCCATATATTGACATATATTGGGGTGTATCGTACATAGGTGGTGGTTGGATGTACGTATTTTGGTGTGTTGTGGCACCAATCAATCCATCCGCTGCATGAGACATCCCAGGCTTGTCCTTGCTGAATGGTATGGGTCTCAGTCCATCAGGTGTTACTGTCTATAACTAACTTGAATGAGCATAAATGAGGTCATACTATTTAGCCTTGTTTATGGCTTCCTCTTCGGTTTGGGGGAAGGTGGATGCCACATCTTTGGAAAGGATAGAGACGAGTGATTTGAGAAACCAATAGAGACGTTGTTCTTTGGTGGTTTCTGATTTACATAAACTACGACATCGACACCATTCATGAAGGTGATTAGAAATATGTGTAGCTGAAATTTGTTTGCACTTAGAGAGCAGTTCTCGACCAGTTTCATGACGAATAGGTAGTTGAAATAAGGCCAAAAATTCTTTGGCCAAGGATTCAAAAGTCTCGTGGGTCCCTGATTTTTCATCCACATACCATTTGGCTAATGGGCTAGTGAGTGTGTGTTGAAATAACCTTAAGCGGATGGATTCATCCATGATGTTGTTTGAACAACACCATAAGTGGAAGTTCATGACATGGTTGGTGGGATCTTCCCTTGATTTCCCATCAAATTTGGGAATGTATGAAGTTAGTTTGGAAGGCATATTGGGCCATGTGGGGTCATGCAATATAGGTTCATTCGTGAGTTTACTCTAATTAGGGATGTTGAGGGACAAAAAATATGGCATCGAGGATGGTGGTGGAGGATTAGTTCCAACCATGGTGTGAGAAGGTAGTGGACCTAACCCTTGAGGGGGGTTTGGTGGGGTTGTACTTCTCCCTTGAGAATAAGTTTTTCCCCTACCTCCTTGTGAAGGAGAGCTAGTGGATGGATGTCCTTGGGAATTGGAACCAATAAAATCTGATCCCAAAATAGCGGCACTCACAGGGGTGTGAGATGGTTGAGCTGATGAGTTAGAAAGACTAGGAAATCCTCCCAGAATAGGAGGGAGATTTTGCAAGCGTATGGAACGACGAGGATTCTATGGGTCCCCTATGATGTCTGACTAGCAAAGTGAATGTGTGAAAATGGTGATTAGAGAAATAAATGAACAAGAGACTTGTATATTTTGGACCTTCACAATACATCTCACAATCACATGTAGTCAAATGAGCATCATACATAACTAAATTGTAAATAACCGTACATGTGGGTAGGTGGATTTTTTCCACATGGGAGAAAAAATAAAACAAATGCTTGTGTCCTAAAAAGACGTAACATCCTGTCCTTCCTCTCAAATATCACTAGACCTTCCAAGAGCACTCAATAGTGGGGTCTGAAGCCACCAGAAGAGGAACTAGTGAAGGATGAAACAATCAGTTATAATGAGGGGTAGAGGGTGCATATCCTGAAAGAGCTATAAGTATTTCCCAATAGCCATAGAAAATATGATAAAGGTGCAATTGCAAGCCACAATTTCCACCTGGGTAGATGCATAAAACAATCAGACCTCTCCCTTTGACCCTTCATGGGTATCTCCCTGGCTTATGGTGTTAGGAACACTTGACTTGGAGGATTTAAAAGTTCCTTATTTGTCAACCTCTAATGTTTTGAGAATGTGAGAACTACATAATGGGGGGTTATTTGGATGCCTAACCCCGAGATCCTACCTAGACTAAAAATTTGTTTTGACACCTCCTGTGGAGGAAAAATTAGTGAGTTTTTAGAAACAATTTAGATGTGGTGCGTTGAGAGATTGGGGGTGTGAACCAATCTCATTTGAATTAAGTGGGTGTGGATAATTTTGTCAAGAAATAGTGGGACGTTTTAGAATTCCTTTGGATAAAACCTACTTCAACTTGCACAATTCAAGATGAAATCATGTGTTGGCCCTTGACCAAGTTGTGGGAGATACTTGGTCATATTTGACCATTTTTGGGACTTTGACGCCCTATTGAAGGAAGTGCTAAAGAAAAAGAAGAGATCACGGGATCTTAGTCCACTTTTGGGCCCCTTTTTATGGTTTGGGTTAATGTAATGGGAAAGGGATGTCGGCTCATGGGTTTACCCACGCTTAGGCCCACTTTTGTATGTATAAATAGATGTCTAGGAAAGGTAGAAGAGAGTCGATGGCTTAGTGATAGTAATTATATTTGTGTGATTGAATGTGGATTGTAAGAGACTTGTAGAGCTCAATGCAAGTTGTTGTAGGAGGTTGTGAAATTCTTTGTGCTAAAGCGCAAGGAAGAAGGATCTAGCGAGTTGCGCGAATCTTCTATCTTGTGCAGAGTAAGGGTTGATGAGGCTCTGTGTTGTAAATTCTTGACAAAGATAATAAATAACAAGAGTTGGTGGACATATCCCCAGGCTGGGGTTGAACAACGTAAATCTGTGTGTGATTCTTTGTGCTTTGATTCAATGTGTTTACTTATTCTTCTACTAAGTGCTTTGATATTTGTAGGAAGATCTGCTTATGCTTTGTGCTCCTAGATGTGTATGAATGTTAGATATGATGTGTATGAAGATGCTTAGTGTTGATCTACTAGGTTTGATCTAGTGTACTGTTTCTAAGTGCTTGAATACTATAGATTAGTGTGAATGTTGTGAAGCTCTATTTTATAAGCGAAGTGGTTATTGAATGTATCTTGAGGAACTAATGGTGCTAAGTGGTGTAGTAAGTTGTATAATCACATATTTGTGTCCGAGCTAAGGTTGCAGACACCTAAGTCTTGCAACCACCCTTGCCTTTACCTCGGGTGAGACTTCATCTGCTTCGCAGGTGTTGCTGAAAGGGCCGGTAGTTAGGGTTTTGTTGGTGCATTGTTGTAGCATTGAACCCTGTGTATGCCCCTGTGCAAACAAATGGTTCTATTGTCAGGAATAGAACTATAATGGTTGGGAATTGAGAAAGAAAATCTCTGTGCAAAGATTCGATCTAGAAACCAGGAAATCTATGTGGGTAGATCTGTTTTCCTAGTGCACAGTGTTCTACTTAACCTATGAATCTTTGTACCAAGAAAGAAAGGTCATATCTGTAGAAAAGAGGTAATATATGTAAGTTGTGTGCTCTGATAGAGGTAAGAATAGTCAAAAGTTTTTAGATCTTGAAGCTTTGTGCTCTGCAAAAGTAAAATAAGTGAAAATTTTTGTTTCTAGAGTATGGATCTAGGTATGTTTGATAGATTTTTTCCTAGCTTGGAAACTAGGGATATGATAGATGAAAGAAAGTTTGATATGAACAGATCTGATAGATATGTTATACCTATGCATAGAAAGAATGTCTGGACTAACAAGTGGATGCAAGATCCTCGAAAGATATTTTTGCAGACTAGATACCATAACCCTAGTGCAGAGTGCAGAAGAGGTTGGGGATCATTTAAAAGAAAGAGAGGATTCACCCTCTGCTATAGTTGCAGAAGACTGAGACATCTTGCTAAGGATTTTCTTGGTGGAAGACATAGTTGTCTCTTTTGCAAAGCTTTGGACCATGAAGTATTCGATTTCCCTATAATGATTGCTAAAATGGAAGGTGTGAATCTGAAAGAAGAAAAACTTAAGGCAGATCCAAAAATAACAAAACCCCAGAGAGAATCAGACAAGATGTTACTACAGATACAAGACACCTTGAATGATCAACGGCATGTTATATTATCAGAGGTTTTTAACAAGAAACAATTCATTGAGGTAAGAATAGGAGACTTCGACGTTGAATGTGTTCTAAATGAGGAAACATATGTGAATGTTATGATAGAAAGAACTTGGGAAGCTATAGGGAGGCCTGTTATGACTCCTTCACTGAGTGGAATAGGGTTATTCAGAGGGAAACTAGTGAACCTATTTGGAAGGCTCAATGCAAGATACCAGATATATAAAATATGCATAACATAAATGAAATGCTAGAAATGACAGAATGACAGTAAAATATCCAGCATAATCTTCACAATACACAGAAATGATATACGAAATAGCAACATAAATAACACTTTGATTCAGATAGCAATGTTCACAGGCCTCTTCGAGGGGGAAACCTCCAGTCGAGTAGTGCTCTGTTACAATAATATCCAAGCTAGGGTTCTCATACCCTCGCCTCTTATTTATACTAAATATGTCTATTAAGAGAAACATCTAGAGGAAGATCCTTCTAGAAGAGAAAGCTTCTATTAGGTCTTCTTACATCCACCTTATTCTATTTTATTGAAAGGCTTTATTAATATTGACCTTTATTACATCTGAATACATTGATCTACCTATGTGTGGGTTAGGACCTTAACATGTCCTCCCCTTAAAAAAATCCTTGTCCTCAAGGCTTGAGATGTGGAAACTGTTGCAGAATGGTAGTTGGTTCCCAAGTGGCATCTGTTGGAGTCATGTCTTTCCACTGTACTAGCACTTCCTTGATGGTTCTTTGACGCAGGCGACGCTCACGCTGGTCCAAAACTGCTTCTGGCTATAGCCAAATGGATCCTTCTTCAACTAACTCTGGAAGGTTGGTTTGAATTTGGCACCTGGTTCCAATCACCTTCTTCAAGCATGAAACATGAAAAACAG
>SNQJ01S0055054.1:271350-281396 GCA_010110895.2 Picea sitchensis | reverse complement strand
AAAGAGGCTAACCTGATGTCCCGATTCGCAGTGCAACAACTTCGTGAACAACCAATGGATGGTGCTATGTTCTTCGATCAGGTCTAGCGTTGAGGAGTTCCAGAAGGTGGCTAGACCTCCTGAAGCTCCCCTGGCATTAGCGGCTCTACCTGCTCCTTTTTTCCAGAAATTTTTACTAGCATGGAAGGTCTCAGGCTCCTCCATCTTCGTCTCCTGGATCAGAAGTACATCTGGGGAAGTCAGTCTGACTAGATCTTTGATAGCTTCTTCTTTTAGTTTACTTCCCAACCCTCTGCAGTTCCAGGAGACGTAAAGCATTAAGAACCAGAGGGGGGGGGTGGCTCCTTTCGAAACCTTTCCTTTTTTTGAGGATCTGGTTTCTATCATAGCCGGGATGGTATGCTAAAATCCTGCAGTCACGTCCCTGTAAGATTTCTCCTCCCTTTTTTCCCTCTCTGGTTTCCTTCCTCTAGGGGCCTTCTCAGGGGTTCCAATAGAACTGCTGGTCTTTGTGGCCCCCTCATCTGTATCTGCACCCGTTTCGGAGTCTAAAGGAATGTGCTCCTCATCCGACTTCATGGGTTCATCTGCTGGTGGGGTTTCATTAACCGAAATCGGATTTTCTGGGGCTGGCGGGGACTAAGAGACTATAACGAATGGCTCTTTCAGGGTTTATTTTGGCTTGCTAGACCCTTCTTTCGGAGGTGCCTTCTGAGGGTTTAGATTTGAAGATGATGGTAGGATCGCCTGCTCTGGCCTTGTATCTTTGGATTTAGGACCTGGTTTTCTTTTCTTGACCTTTTGCCAACCCTCAGCATCTTCCTTTTTTGGGCTTTGGTTCTTTGGGAAATTCCTCTGGAAGTGTCCGTGCTCTTGACAGGTTATGCACTTGAAGGGAAGGTGTTCATAATCGAGTTTCTAGTAGTGAGACCAGTTGCCCACAGTAAGCTTCACCGCCTCCGGGATCCCTGCCTCAAGATCCACTTCAACACATATCCTAGCGCAGTTGTAGATGGACTTTTTGTCTGCCTTATCAATGAATTTCCCTATTCCATTCCCTATCTTTTGTAGAGCTTCATAGTTCCAGTAGTGAACCGGCAAGTTGGGGAGCCTGACCCATACAGGTACCTCCTTTGGCAGTTCCACCATGGGATCGAGGTCTGGGGTCCAGCGGTTCAGATACAACCCTTGGGTTCCCATAAAATATGGTCCATTTCTAAAAATGAGATCCTTATCTTCATTATTTATAAACTCGAAGAGAAAAAAGCCACTGCTCAAAGGGTAGCAGGTAACTCCTTGCTTAAGGTGGGGCTTCCAGTTCCTTTGGACCCAAGCGTCGGTGGTTTTTGTTGAGGGCCAAAGTCCCATAAACTGGCCTACCATCCCTCTCTCAGAGAGAGCCAGGGCTATCTTGATCGATTGCGTCTCCGGGAGGGCGATTTCTGGGATTTCTTCTAGCTTTTTTATGCATTTTGGTACAGTAGAAGGGACCTTGCGCTTGCCTCCGCTGGAAATCATCTTCTTGAACGCGTCCTCTTCTGAACTCGGAGGGGGAGGGGTCGAATCCCCACCCCCTAGGGTGGCCATGGCCGGCTCTGGCTGCAAAAACGAACCCTAGGCGCTCTCCACGATTTGATCACTTTTCTAACTATCTCTCTTATTATTACTATACTTGTTTTTCTTTGTTATCGCGTATTTTTGATTGTTTTTTATGGTTTTTATATAAAAACCTCGAGCATGGTGTTTGTCCATTCTTATGCTCGTAAATACATGAGAACGCGATCGAGCATACTTTTATCACTTTTTCGGGCTCAACAAGGTTATACGAAAAAGGAACCCCCCTAGAGTCCTCTTTAAGCTCTTTTCAGACTCTCTAAACTTGAAAAGATCGCTGATCGACCTTGCTATTTTCACGCTCGATAAAGTATTTGAAGTATGCGTCTGGTGAGCGATAATTTATCTCTTTTTCGGTCTCATGTAGACTATTTTATGAAAAAGGAACTGAGAGAGTTCTCTTTTAAGTGTTTTTCCAGACTCTATAATCATGAAAAACCTTCGAGTTTTCTATCTCTGGACTCGTTAAACAAACATTGACAGACCCATGATGGGACCGAACCACTCCTTCTTAGGGTTCGTTAAACATACTCTGAGGGACTCGTCCGAAGGATGAGCTTACATCAACAAGCATATGTTATCCTCCTCAAGCTTGCGTAAAAATAAAGAGGTACTCACCAGAAATGGTGGGGGGAAAATTTGGGAAAGGGATATGTTTTCATCTTCGTATTGATTGGTAGTAAGTGTCGCTCTTGAACATGACACCCCCTATTCATCATTTGAAGCCGGTTTGGGAAATCCATTTGTCTCTCATTCAATTTTCTACAAGGTCATTCCCTGTGTCGTCTTTGAGTCAATGCTACCAAATTACTGGTCGTGTCATTCATATGTTCAAGAGAAGTCCATTTGAAACCTATATTGAGTCATTCATCTGCAGTTATCCATTCTCTTCATGTCGGCCTTCCCTATGTCTAGTCCAATTCACATCATACTTTGTTTCACCTTCAAAATTTGTTACTCATTTCGTGTCATTGATGGGGGATACATCAAGGCCCTCCTGTGACGAGTTTTGTTCCGTCGACTTCAGCTCATTATCCAGAATCAAGACTTAGAAATTATTTGTTACCTTGGAGCTTGCATGCCTCAATGGAAAGTTTCCTCGCTTTTGACAGTGGGTTTACATCATTGACCCCTGATCGAAGGATTCTATCAGATGTTCGACTTCAACTCATTTAATCCCACTCGATGGATTGTACTAGGGTACCTTGGGAGTCATTGACATCAATGGTGATTTCCCTCACACTTGTTAACGGTTTCATCAATGACCAGTAATCAAGTGGTTTCTTCCATGTTCGACTTCAACACATGTAATAACATGGTTAGATTCGTACTTTGGGCGACGAGATTGAAGACCCTAGATATCATCTCTTTTTTCCAGGTTGCAATGGAGTATGTATAATTTGCGACACATAGATCCATTGTGTATCTCTCGTGGATATGTTGTCTTAATTTGAAATTTTTCGCATAGATCCACAGTGTATTCATGGTGGCTATGCTATATTTCGATGACATGGATCCATAGTGTATGATTGGTGGCCATGACCCAGGTCTACAATTGTCATTAGTCTATGATCTGAGTATGGGAATTCCTACCTCAGAATTGGTATATATGATATTCTGCAGATGCTTGGTTGTTCGCAGGTTTCCGATTAGATGTGCTCCTGGTTTCTGACACACACATGTAGCTTACAAAGTCTTTTGGCTGTCACTGGTTCCAACCTCATACTTTGGGGGGAATTATGTTACCCATGATTTTGGTCATCATGATGATGTATTGATGATGGTGTACTCAGGCTCTTCATAAGAACTTTTTCCTGAGAAAAGTTACTTTCTTCTCTTTCCAGAAATCTCATTTTTGAAGAAGGTTCGCAGGCTGCTAGTATATTTGGGTGCGAGAATGCCTGATTCTCACAGGCTACCTTAGGCTAGGGTGCGAAAAGTTCGCACTGTGTTGAACTGCTAGGGTGTGAACTCTTCCTAAAGCATGGAAAAAGATGAATTCTCGACGTTTCTAGAAGGGAATCTTCTAGAAGGATGAGTTGGCATTCGAATGGTTATCCTAGTACTGGATTCCATGATATTTTGGGATCATTCTTATCCAAGTAACTAATTCATTCTCTCCTATATATTGAGGGAATTCTCATGGAAAATGTTAAGCAAGATTCATTGGAGAATTGGTGANTCTTATCCAAGTAACTAATTCATTCTCTCCTATATATTGAGGGAATTCTCATGGAAAAGGTTAAGCAAGATTCATTGGAGAATTGGTGAAAGAATTGTGTGAAGGACTTAGCATTGAACAACAGCTTAGAGACTCTAGCAAGTCTATCAAGAGGATTTGATCTTCTTCATGCAAGGATTGAGAAAGTGTGTGTGTCGGAGCCAAGAGCCATCGAAAGGAAGTTTGCGACATCAAGGCTCAGGTTGTAAGATTTACTTTCCATTAATTTGATACAGTGGCATGTCCCTTTCCCATAAAGCTATTTCCACTTTATTGTGTAATTCCTTGATCATACACATATGTTAACTATTGAATATATTGTGCTATCTTCACTTCAGTTGGTTTGTGTTGTCTTGGTCTTGACCTCACGAGATCACCTGAGCGAAGCGGGAGCAACAAAGACCCTAGGAAGCGATAATAAAGTATGTTATTTGTTCCTTCCTCCTAGTTAATTCAATAGTCAAAACTTAGGGAAAGAGTCATGTCCTGTCCTGTTTTGTTCTAGATCCAAGTGGATCTAGGGAGATCAGTTAATGTCCGCACCTACCGATTATTCTGATAACAATAGCTCGTAGGGAGTTTTGTCAGTGTTGTTTCTGAGCATTACTCTGTTTTGAATGTGAAATGTTGTATGCACTGCCTATGTCCAAAATATATCTGTCAATTTGGAATCCATTATCATTGTTCGCACTGTTTCCTATACTGTCATGTTTTTTATTTCAACAACTCCATTCCGTTGAGGTGTCCTAACAACATAGATTTGCCTTTTTATTCCATGACCATTGCATTAGTCCATAAATTCCTTTGAAGTGAACTCTCCTCCATTATGAGATATCAAGCATTTGATTTTTGAATCCATTTCATTTTCAACCATTTCCTTGTATATCATGAAGTTTTGAAATCTTCTGATTTGTTCTTGAGAAAGCAAACTGCAGTCATTCTTGTATAATCATCAAATAATATCATAAAATATTTCTCAACTTTTAAACCCTTTGTTGTAGTTGGTCCAACTAGATCAGTATGCACAATTTCCAGTGGTCTTGTTGTTGAATATTCCTTTAATTTGAACCCGTTCTTTGTTTGCTTTCCTTGTTGACAATGCTTGCATAAAGTGTTGGTTGGTTTCGTGATTTGAGGTATTTCTTTGACTGCTTCTCTTTTTTTGACTTTGAAAAGGTTATCAAAATGTATGTGACCCATTCTTATGTGCCATAGCCAACTTTCATCTTCCTTTCCTAGAAAACACTTTTTATTTCCAATTTCACTTAATACATATATGTTGCTTGAAGTTCTCGCAGCTGTAGCAATCAATTTTCCTGAACCTTCTTTTCTTATCTCTCACTTTTTTGAATCGAAAGTAAATTTATGACCTTGGTCACACATTTGACTGACACTTAGAAGATTATGTTTCATATCTTCTACTAGTAGAAAATTTTCTTCCTTGGTATTCTTGTTCCCAATTCTGACTGTGCCGTTTCCAATGATTTTAGCTGAATCATCATTTCTGAAGGAGACTGATCCATCTCTTTCCTTTCATAGTGTAAGAAACATGTATCTATCACCTGTGATGTTTTTTGAGTAACCACTGTCAACATACCAACCAAGTTTCTTATGCTTAGCTTGTAGAGTGAGTGTGCATTCTTTATTACTATACTGATCCTACTTTCTTATCCATGTCCTTTCTGAGGTTCCTGTCTGTGATTGTTGCTATTCTGTTTAGGTTCTCTAGGAGAGATTGTCATTATGCAATCTTTGGCCATGTGTCCAAAATTGTTACATTTGTAACATTTCAATTCAGTGCTCAAACATTCAAACATGTTGTAACTTCTTCTCTGTGTTGCACTAGGCCTTCTTGGATAACCCCTTTGTGTATGAATTTCAAAGTTGTTTGTGTTCATGTTTTTATCTCTGCAATTCACAGCTTTATGCCCAAAATTATTACATGCATAACATAAACCAAAAAATATAGTTTGATACCTGGGAGTTGAAGATCTTCTAAAAGGAGGTACTCTTATAAATTCTTCATCTTCCTGAGGCCTATCTGCTGGTTGTTGATTATGAAATCTGAATCTTCTCAGTGGAGGAGTGTCCCTGTAATCTTCCTTGTATATCTTCCTATCCCTCTTGATTGTTTCTACATAGCTTTTTGAATATGTTTCTTTCTCTGTTGTTTTGGAGCTTGATCCTTTTTCTATCTGATTGTATCCAAGTCTGGACTTGTCATGATGATATTTTTGACTATTGATAATGTCATCCAAAACTTTTGAGTTGTTCTGCATATTTCTCTTTTGAAGATGTTTTCTTAATGTGACAATATCTACTTCCAAATTTTCAATGATCTTGTCTTTTTATTCTAGTTGTTCTTTGAGTGCTTCTTAAATTCTTTTATCTTCTTCTATTTGAACCTTCAAATTTGTAATCATTTGTTCTAGTTCTTGAGTGTCTTCTTTCTTGTCTAGTTCTTCTTGTAGTTTCTTGTTTTTCTTCTTTTCTCTTCTGATAACTTCTATGGCACACATTAATTCCTCTCGGTAGTCAACTTCTGCCTCTTCTATTTCTTCTTTGTCTTCTTCATATTCTTCTTTGGCTTCTTCATATTCTTCTTCGGAGTCTTCTTTATCAGAGTCTTCTACTGCCATGGATAGAACTCTTTCCGTATCACTATTACTGACTTCATCTTCATCTGATGACGAGATGTCTTCTTTTGTGCATAATATTTTTTTGAAAACTTTCTTTGTGGTTCTTTTTCCTTTATATGTTTGTTTTCCTTTTGAGTAACCTTCATCATTTCTCTTTTTCTTATAAGGAATTTTGTTAGAAAAATGACCAATACCATCACAATTAAAACAAATTAAAGGAATCTTACCTCTATACATACCGTCGTTTCCCTTGTTCAGTCTTTTGACAAAGTTGGCCACTTCTTTATCATCTTCCGAGACATCACTGCTGCTGACATGTTCTTGTTTTTTACTTTCCTTTTGCTTTCACTTTTTGGATGCTTTGAAGGCTTCTTCTTTTATATCTGGATTGTTCTCATTCCATATGCTGTGAATATTCCATGTAATTAATCTATGATTATTGATTTTAGATCTGATATTTCTTCTAGTGAGGATATCTTAGGGTCAAATCTCATAGGAAGAGATATTAATATTTTTTGAACAATTACAGATTCTTTGATTTCTTCTCCCAATCCTATGATTGCATTTACTATTTCATCAACTCGTAAAAAGTAAGATGCAATGTTCTCATCTTCCTTCATCTTAAGTTGCTCGAACTAACCTCTGTAAGTTTGAAGCTTTGCCGCTTTGACTTTTGAATCTCTTTCATAAATATTTTGAAGTTTGTCCCAAATATCTTTAGTGGATTTACAATGTGCAACTTTGGTGAATACTGTTTCACTAAGACCATTCAAAAGTTCATTTTTTTTCTTTGGAATTATTCTGACCGACTTTCACCACTTTGTCATTTGTTGGCGGAACTACTGGTGCTGTGTATCCATCTACAATTGATTTCCAAATTTTAAATCCCTATGCATGTATATATGTTTTCATCCTTATCCTCCAAAATGTATACTTCTATCAATTGAACTGTGGTATTCCATTTTTATACAAGTTGTTGCTCTCCATGATCTACCTTTCAATGGTTAAACTGATTTTTGAAGGAACCTGCTTTAATATCAATTGTTGGATTACTGAGAGGGGGTTGAATCAATAATATAACAATTTAATCCTTTTTAACCATATAATCCAAGTGTTATATCAATGTAGCATTATCATCCAATAACTGTAGAGTAAATAAGCAATGAACAAATGAACAATCATACACATACACAGTACACAGTACACCAGTGTTTTACGTGGAAACCCAAAGCGGGAGAAAACCACATAATACTTTTTCTTCTATGTCTTGAAGAATTACATTCATTGGAAGCACCAAATTCCTTTGTTTTGTAATTGCAACTGGAAGGAGGCTCCAACCCCCTTGTTTCTCAGGATACAACCTGAAGGATGCTCCAACTCCCCTATTCTCTGGCTACAACCAAAATGAGGCTACAACCCTCTATGTTCTTCGGTTACAACCGGAAGGTGGATACAACCACCCGTCCTTGCCTCATCCAACTTCCCTGAAGTAGAACTAGAATGATGGAACCACTGTCACACTATCACTGTGAGATATACTGATGTAAACTTGTACCAATAGACCTGAACTATGCATCAACCTGATACAACCTGAAGGAAGCTCCAACTCCCCTATTCTCTGGCTACAACCAAAAGGAGGCTACAACCCTCTATGTTCTTTGGCTAAAACCGGAAGGTGGATACAACCACCTATATTTGCCTCATCCAACTGCCCTGAAGTAGAACTAGAATTATGGAACCACTGTCAGAATATCACTGTGAGATATACTGATGTAAACCTGTACCAATAGACCTGTACCATAAACAAGTGCATCAACCATGCACCAACATGTATCAAACAACCTGTAATCAACTTGTACCATAAACAAGTTAATCCAACCATGTACCAAGTATGTATTAGTCATGTGTCAACTACTCATCACTTATGACTCATCAATATGTACCAACATCATCAACTATACACCTCATGTATGTGCCAAGTCATCAACTATTTGTCTCAATCATATTCCCAACATGTACCTTAACCAAAATCCCTCATCAATTTCATCATCAAAATATGATTTATAACTCTGTAATAGACCTGGTGTATATGATCACATACCTGCAAACCTTCCTTAAATTTCACAATAAGAGACTAGCATTTTCATCAAACTTTCTTTAGTCTCACATGACTAGTTTGGGATTAGTCAACAAACCTAACTTGAAATAATCATGACTATGTACCTGTAATGAATAAATATCTAAAAGTAGTAAAATAATTTCTTCAGTTTGTTTTATGCAATTCCTCCAGGTGTCACTATTTGGAACCTCTCAGAAAAGGTGTTATAGCAAAAATGACATAGCTTGTTGAATTCTGGATTATTCTAGAGAGAGAACTTGTAGAGAGTGCCCTGCATGAAAATATTTGTTGAATGGATTTGAAAATGTTACACAAAATACCACATACTTTAATCTAACTAACACATTTGGTCTTACTAAATTTGGATCTGTTATGAAGAAGTTATGACGCTTTTACCCGAAACACTTGTTTTAGACTAGTTTCAGGACTAGCCATAAACCCTATTTTCCACGGAGTGTAACTTGAAAAATACAACGACCCACTAGTTGAATTTTTTACCATAGATACTTGGATATGTTTCCTCAATGGAATATAAATTTCACAGTATGAATCATTCTAGAATTTTTTTTTATTATGAAAATGGTGAGATGACCTGTAAATAACATACCTTAGAAATCATCA
Source organism: Picea sitchensis (assembly GCA_010110895.2). Classification (NCBI taxonomy): domain Eukaryota; kingdom Viridiplantae; phylum Streptophyta; class Pinopsida; order Pinales; family Pinaceae; genus Picea; species Picea sitchensis. Next base: position 272,182 of record SNQJ01S0055054.1, on the reverse strand, counting down.
TCAAAAGAATTTATCCTCCCTTGAATTTATCTTCACCTTCCCTCTGAAATTTGGCTTAGATATCCTTTGGTTACCTCAGTCACCTATAGATATTCAATATTCTCAAGTGTGATGTAAAATGAGAGAGTCTTGCCTCTTATTTATACTCTCCATCTTGTAGGTTACTTAACCCATTTCTAGGTCACTTAACCCATTTCTAGGTCACTTAACCTATTTTCCTCATTTTTAGGGTTAAGCACTTTCCATAATTAGAAAGTTCTCCATTAATTTATCATTTAAATATTCCTCCTTGACTTTGTCACCTCACTTTGTCATTTAAATAATCTTCTTTGATTTTGTCACTTCACTTTATTATTTAAATAATCCTTCTTGACTTTGTCACTTTGCTTTATCATTTAAATAATAATTTCTTCTTTGCAAGCTTTTTGACTTCTTTGACCTTTTAGGGATTCAAGCCTTTTGGAGTTACTTCACACACACATAGGATTTATTTTTTTCAAGGTTTTTCCTTATTTATTAGTCATTATCCAGTCTCCTATATTTTAGGGGAGAATATTCCACCTGGAGAATATTCTCTTTCAGTTTACACTTTAGTTTGACTAGTTGAGTTGAGTTTAGTTGTTGCTGTTGAGATTTGGGTATCTTGGAAAGTGGTCCCCATGTTCTTTTGAGTCTCTAAGCACAAAGGGGGAAGACTATTACCCTCATACTTTACTTTATGATTCTAATTTCACTTTGACTTAGGAGTTTTAAGTCAAAAAGTGAAATATGTCACTTAAGTCATAAAGTGACAATTAATTCACAATGTGGGTGAATTAATAGACATAAAGCA
>SNQJ01S0055054.1:257079-270642 GCA_010110895.2 Picea sitchensis | reverse complement strand
GGGGGGTATTTATGCATGTTTAGAAGTGTAGATCAACATTTTAAAGTTTAAGATCTAGAGGTAGTTTTATGTGTTTTAAGTTATATTTCATGTGCTAACATTGAGATAAGAAAACACTTGCAAGGGCACCTTAAAAGAGCACTTAACCTATAAAACATTGAGCAGAAAGTGGGATGATTGTTTGCTGTCCTAAAACAACAAAATAAGACATCCATACAGTTGAAACTTAGAGCCATACTAAGGTCAAGGAAAAAAATTAGATGGCAGCCTCATAGGACCTCAGATAATTTCTACATGGTATCAGAGCCAAAGGTGGCTTAGACTTGCTGATTTTGGAGCACTTTTTGGTCAGTTTGGAGAAGTTTTTATATCAAATTTGTTGGCTATTTTGGACAGCAAGTTTATAGTCCAAAACAGTGGGTAAAATTCAGATCTGAAGGCACCTCTCTTTCATTGCCAGTTGCACAGCTCATGGCAGATTTTAGACAACTAGTTTACAAAGTTGGTGGACAGTTGTGGACAGATTTGTTGGGTTGATTTTTGACACTTGTGGATAGCCTCTTTTCACACCTGCATGGACAGGAGTGAGGTTGTAGAGATGACCTATTTTCACACCTAGATATTAGGAGTGAGGTCATGGATTCACTTTCCTCTTTTCACACCTGTGTTTACAGGAGTGAGGCAATGTTCCTTTGCATTGGGAGCATCAGAGTGAGCACAGTTGGTAGACATGTCAGTATCTTAGATGCGTGTGGAGTACATGCTAGCCAGGACTAACAATTGGTCACCTTGGAAGGCGAGGATGCTCTTTGTCTTAGAGGACCTCGAACTATGGGATATAGTCAAAGCAGTTGTTCCTCCCATTCTTGTCACTGCTCCCGTCTTGGTAGCATAATTCAGGAGGAGAAACAACAAGGTGAAGAGGATCATATGTGATGCTATGAGAGATCACATTATTCCCCACTTGACTAGGAAGACTTGTGCATTTGATATGTGGGCATCTTTGTGCAAGTTGTATGAGATCTCTAATGAGAACCGAATTATGGTTCTTCATGACCGACTGAGGGGTATTCACATGATCGAGGACGAGTCGATTACTTCATTCCTGGGTAGATACACACAGATCAGAGATGAGTTGGTAGCCATTAGAGAGGTTGTGAACCCTAACTCTTTGGTGAGGCAAGCTATGAATAACTTCACCAAACCGTGGGGTCCATTTGTACGGGGCATTGTTGCTAGGGAGGTTATGCCTACATGGGAGATGATGTGGGATGACTTCGTCCAAGAGGAGATTAGGCTTGCAGCTGAGGCTTTTGGATAGTAGCAGTAGCAACAGACAATTTTTGGTGACGAGAACCTTGATCTTTGGAAAAAGGGCAAGAAGAAGACCAACCATGGAGGTCGACAGGGTCCCAATTTTGGGGCCCCACCATAGGGAGGAGAGAGCAACAACAGTAGTGGGCAAAGGAGAGACATGAGCATAGTGAGATGCTTTGATTGTGGAGAGATCGATCACTATGGAGGACAGTGTCCCAAGAAGAAGAAGAAGAATCAGGATGGGTCAGCAGTGACACCAGAGGAGATAGAGTTCAGTGATCGGTTTGCCAGAGAGTGTGCATTCATTACTACTTTATCTGCCATTACACCATCCAACATTAGTTGGGGAGAACGGGTTGATGAGGACCGACTCACACACAACAGTGATTCAGAGGGAGATCAGACTCAATGTCCATAAACATCTTCAGAGTGGGTGACTGGTCCACCTAGTATAGCTACAGTTTCAGAGAAAACGTGTAGATAGAGAGTTGGTGCTACAACTTCAGTGCATCAGAGGATGATGAGGAGGAGGAGCAGGGCACCACAGAGGCTTGAGCCTCACATGGATTATGAGACAGGAAGATCAAGTTCTAGATCCACTTCAGGTGGAGGTGACTTGGCGAGAGGCCAAGTTGATGAATCTTGGTGAGAGACCAAGAGGGGGAGACTCTTGGTGAGATGCCAAGAGTAGAGACTCTTGGTGAGAGGCCAGGAGTAGGAGGAAATCCTTGGTGGGAGACCAAGGTGGAGGTCTTCGGTGTGATGCCGAGATCTAGGTGATCTTGGATAGATGGAGAGTCAATGCCATTTATAGATCATATAGATTGAGTAGATCTGTGACAGAGTCCACTTTTAGCAATCAGGGTACAACCATACTCACCAAGCATATTCCAGGAGGAAACCATGTCCACTGCAGGGATGATATTGGTGGTGACGAGCACTTTCCTCGGTAAGAGGGAGTGTTGAGATTTGGGTACCTTGGAAAGTGGTCCCCATGTGATTATGAGTCTCTAAGCACAAAGGGGGAAGACTATTACCCTCATACTTTACTTTATGATTCTAATCTCACTTTGACTTAGGAGTTTTAAGTCAAAAAGTGAAATATGTCACTTAAGTCATAAAGTGACAATTAATTCACAAAATGGGTGAATTAATAGACATAAAGAAACTAAGGAAAGTGGGTTTCCTTAGTGAGATTTTTGGCTTTGATCTCATCCATTGATTAGACTTGGCTAGATATGATCTAGGCCATTGATCTTTTAGGGTTGGAATGAGGAGGCTAAAGAGAGGGTAAAGGCATTTTGGAGACTCATTCTTCACTTGAGAGTTTTGGAGAAAAGAAGGAGGGCGCATATCTTGAGGAGGAGAGGGGCGCACTTCATGAGGGTTTGAGAAAAACCCTTGAGAGCTTGAGGAGAGGATCTTGCTAGCTTGGATATTGCATGGAGAGGTTACCCATAGAGTCTTATCTTTCCTTTCTTGGTCATGAGCATTTTCATGGAGGAGGGGTGCATCTAAGAGAGGAGGACACACTTGATTTCTTCAGTTGCTCACCGGAAGAGGAGGACTTGTCAGATCGATATCAGGTCTGATGCATGAGGAGGCTAGAGGGAGGGTGCATTCTTTCATGGTGAGAGATATCCAAATTTAGTCTCATTTTGTTTATGGTGATCATTTCTATTTGGAGGAGGGCACATGAGTTGAGAGGACTGGTAGCTACCTGGTAGCAGATCTGCTTGGAGGATTCGAGCTCTGATAGTTTCTATGGAGAGGCAACACAGGAGAGGACATTCCTGTGGAGGGATTTCTTCATTGGGTTACTGATGAGCTAGGGTGCTTCATTTCAGTGAAGAGGGAAACAAAGGGAGAGGGCACACCACAGTTTGGGCACTTCTTTCTCTGGTTCTTGTGGCAAGGCTCGTGAGGAGCTTGCTATGTACACAGGTTTCATTGTATTTCATTATTTTTTGTATCTCTTTCTTTGATCATCATTATATAGACATATATCCCAAGCTGGTTTTCCCCGGGTTTTTTTTTTATCCAGGGTCATGTTGACCAAAAATACCTGTGTCAAATTTATGCATGTTTTGAAGTGTAGATCAACATTTTAAAGTTCAAGATCTAGAGGTAGTGTTATGTGTTTTAAGTTATATTGCATGTGCTAACATTGAGATAAGAAAACACTTGCAAGGGCACCTTAAAAGAGCACTTTACCTATAAAACATTGAGCAAAAAGTGGGATGAATGTTTGCTATCCTAAAACAACAAAAGAAGACAGCCATATAGTTGAAACTTAGAGCCATACTAAGGTCAAGGACATACCTTAGATGGAAGCCTCATAGGACCTCAGATAATTTATACAGTTGCATTGGTTTTGTCACCATGAAAATTGGGATCATCACCATATAATGAAAACTTTCCTTGGGATCATCACTAGACTGGTGCATTACCCTTGTTTTCCTGAGTTAACTCCTCACTACTCTCTTTTCAGTCAATTAATTGAAGACTAGTTGACTAGTTAACTCAGCTAGGTGGCAGTTCACTCCCGTAACTGCCAGATAGACTAGAATAGGTGGAAGTTTACTCCGGTAACTGTTGGTGTGTGTCAAGATAAATCTAGACCACCACTATGGCACATTAGTTACTCGTGTATCCTATATCTATTGTAAATTATTCACTCTTTGAGTGTGGAAACAATTAATGAGAATTCTTTTATTCTTTCTCTCCTTCTTCTTCTTTCTCAATTTATCTCTGCAAATGTGTGAATTATTGTTTAGATAGATATATTATGTGCAGGTTCAACACATTTACATGATATCAAAGCCGACAAACTGCTAAGCAAAATCTACACCAAATTATTTTTGCAGGTACTGAAGATTGAAGAACGCAGAAAAGATGGAATATATGTTTTACTCTCCGATAATACTTCTCACGCTTCATAACTATTTGGAGTGGAAGACAAATATTCTACTTCTTCTTATAATTAGAGACTTATACCAAATAACTATGGCAACAAAAGTAGAGCTTGATTCCGCCTATGAGAAAAATGACTTTCTCAATAGACAAGATATGGCCATAGGAAGTATCTTCACGTCTGTTTCTCCTAAAATTTTCCATCAAGTATATGAAGAATCACAAGAATGAACTCCAAATGAATTATGGACCAGATTATAGGTTCTACTTGGGAATAAAAAATATTGTGATTATTTCATACATGAGGTTGAATAGATAGAGCCAGAAGAGAAGCCATCTGAAGATCAAGCCTCTTATTATGAAGAGTCTTCTACAAAAGTATTTGCAGAAATTTGTATTCCATTAATTGAAGATGATGTCTACTCCATTTCAGATTTGTTTTCTAAAATTCATGTGGGATATATATGACATGCATCTCAGAAGTCACATGCAAACACGTTTCCATGCACAATGCATGCATCTCAGGAGACAAAAAGGGAGCTGCGCACATCAGACTCAATTCCGATATTTTATGATTATAATTTATAGAAAAAAAATTGTATATTTGAATTCCTCTCGGGAAAATATCCAATTTAAAAAAAAAAATTGTCTGAAACAGAGTCCGGGAAGTAAAGTTATGATCGTTTTAAAATCAACAAAATTTCTGCATTTTTCCGGAAACGGCCACATGATTTTCAAAATTTCATCCAAATTTTATTTGGATATTATTCATTACAAGAAGATAAAGTGGATATGTTTGGAAATCTCAATGGTGCATATACTTCATCAGATCCATGTAGACATCTACATCTTCAACAAATTCTTCAACGAGCACAAACTTCCACAGTTGCGAGGTCTTCTTGGAGTTAAGGACATGGTTGTTTAACAACTATTTTTTGTTTCTTCTCATCTTTTTTATTTTATGCATTGTAATTTGAGGGTGGGGGGACGAGCGGTTCCCATGAGTTTTTCCCTCTTTCCTCATTTATTTCAGTGTATCTTTTGTATTTGGGTACCTAACATGGCCTCATTGCTAGGACCTATTCTTTATTTTCACATATGTGGTTCCTCCAACTTCGTAAGGCCATAACTCTCAAACCGTGAGGATTTATGTGACGTTCCACATACCACTGGAAATGGAATGACATGTACTATCCATATAGAATAATATTACCTTAAAATATATTAAAACGCATACCATTATACATGAAACAACCTTGGGTCCATTACCCAAACCTTTGTGCTACTAGAATTCGCTACCGAACTTTATTCAAGGGTTGAAATCAATGAAAACCAATCTTAATCAACACCTTGTTGTCTCATTGACGATGGTTCAGGCCCAAGTGTAATGTCAAAGATTAATATGGAAGAGTTAGGCTTGTCTTGTACAAATGAAAAAACCAGAATCATGCTCTCTTATAATAGTCTACAACAAACGACCATAGGTGAAATCAAGGATGTGACCTTGGTTTTGTGCGCACACCCTAAAATAAGGACAACCCTTAATATTCAAGTGATTTATATGCCAGTAAGAAACTACCCGATCGTCCTAGGAATAGATTGACAAGCTTTGATGGGTGGATACCTCTCACTCGACGAGACACACTTATCTGTTCCTCAGAATGGTAAAAACATCATAGTCCTTAGAGAGGGAAGGATTTCACCTCACTTAGAAAGTGTTCCATGGTCGAATGTGAATTATATCGAAGAGGACCTAGGGGTGTATTCCACATTTTTTGAGGAGGATAACACACACTTGGAACAAATCGACTTAGACGACGGTATGTGGCATATGCACTTTGATGGTTCATGCACTAATGAAGGAAACATGGCTTGCATTATCTTGTACTCTCCTATGGGGAAAATTCATAACTTTTCTTATAGGTTAAAGTTTTCTTGCACAAACAATGTCACTGAATTCGAAGCCTTACTATTAGGCATTGAAAATGCCTAGAATCTGGGTTGTGGTCACCTTACAATTTTTGGGGATTCCAAGCTTGTTGTGAACCTTGCACGTAAGATATACTCTCCTAGAAACAAGTTGATGAAACACTACACCCAAACTGTTTGGGCACTTATCTCGAACGTACTATATTTCAACATTACTCATGTTAAGAGGGAATTGAAATCAATGGCTGATCGTTTAGCTATTTTTTCAGCCTCTTCTAATCGACAACTTCTGATGCAAATACCTGATTGCACATTTCAATCTCTATATCATCCACATATCCCTGAAAATATAGAATCATGGAAGGTCTTCCCTAGTGATGAGAGCATCTGCGCTTTTATTCAAAATGAACCCTATAATCCTAAGGAAATTATATCAATGAAAGATAACACTATTCCTAAGGGCTTGACTCCTTTGGAGAGTTCATTTTCATCGAGTGATGTAGGCAACAAAGAGAAACATAAATAAGAGGAGTTGAAAAGGAAGGAGCGTATGTCTTTTGTCTTATCCAATGCAGTTGTCACCTTTCAAAGGGCTATGCATATAGTTTTTGATTATTTGATCAACAAGATTACTCATATCTATCTCGATGATTTAATAGTGCACTCTAAAAGACGATCAAATGTTTCAAAGTTTCAAAAATTATGGATGGGTCCTTTTGAGATCGCTTTTGTCCTGGGTGAAAATCATTACATTCTAAAGGATTTACAAAAGAGATTGTTTTCCTACAACACTAATGGTTCTCACTTAAAACACTATGTGGAACCAACTTGAAGAGTTTAACACTGTCTGGATTGTTCAGTATATTAGTAGTTCAATTCTTCCTTCATTTTAGTAGTTTTCTTTCCTGCTATTTCAATTCTGCTTTTAAAATACTTTTCATTTCTTCTTTCATTTTAGTAGTTTTCTTTCTGTTGTTTGCATTTCTGTCTTTCCATTTCTGTTGTTTTCAATTTTGCAGTTTCATTTCTTTTATGATATTTCTTTCTTTTGTTCTTTTGACTTCAATTTTTGTCAAGAATTAAATGTTGGATCAGTTCTGCCACAACGACAATCCTGCAAAGTATGGTTAGTCAATAATAATCAAGATTAGACGACTATTATGATATTCCCCCTGAAGGCATCATTGAATTTGTTATATGATTTCACTACTGTCTTATGAGATAGTTGGTTAATTCCCGCTTCTGCTTTCCATTTCTTCATCCATTTTGAGATTCAAAAGAGCAAGTAAAAAAAAAAATCTCCTTGAATTCAAAACAAAATTTTGGTGAAATGATTATGCATATAGGGATAAACCCCTTCATAATTAACAATTTCCATGAGTTATTCCCAAATTCCCAGTCATTTTTCCATTAAATATTCTCACTTCCCCCTGTTGCATAATCATTCTGATTTATATCTTCTTGATCTGATTTTACTTGGTCTACGAAACCATACATTCTGAGTTCTTAATCTGTTGGAAACAAATTTCCATGTGGAGTCGCCAGTTTGTTGATGATTAAAATCGCAACGAGGAATTTCACCCACAAAGTATTGCTAAAGCCCTATTATTTAAACTATGTTAATAATATAATACTAGTAGGTGGGACCCCCCTTATAGACTGGAGGCTTCAAGATAGTCATATCACACATTTTATGTTGCTGTTTCGATGCTCCTTATAGGGTCCTATATGGTTGACAATGCAGTCATGGTTTCATTTTGGATATAGTAACAAGTGGATGATGCATTTTATGGGATGTTATGCTATTTAAAGATTTATTTTTATGTTATGATTGTCATATATTTACAGTTGCTATGTTTAATCATGTCACCATGATTTATTACCTGGCTACACATACACAAGAAATATGTTAGTAATGACATAACCAAAACAAAGAGAAGAAACTTTTGGGACAATCCTAAAATAAATGGCCTATGTTTAAGCTATGTTAAAGGTTATGTGAAAATGGAAATATAAAACATGTTAGTGTTACTCCTAACTATTATATGGTTGGTTAGTGGCTATGCGATTTTTCATTTGAGTTATTTTGGGGCACATATGATATTGAAAGGCATATGGTATGGCATGAAAACTTGGCAAGGGTTAACGTGAATGTTTTGGGTGGCGCATTTGGCAAGGAATATTGTCACGGGTTTCAAAGGTTTGGAAATTGATTACATGATTTAAATGAGATGGTGAGTGTTGGTTGTCTTGTACTTCAGAATCGAATAGAAGAGGAGATGGACGTGACGTGCAGTAAATGAACGTCACTCCATACTTCCCCCATTAGGTCGTCAACCTAGCATGGTTCTTTGTTGCAATTTGGTTTGTTGGTGGTTAAGCTCTGAATTTTAGGCTTGGGAAGAAAACACTCAACTAGATCGCCCTTTTAAGCTCTCCGATTACAGGTATGGTTGGTTTTCATCCCATCCATGAATTATGCTTTGTGTATGAACAAAAAAAGGCTTAGTAATGCTTGGGTTTGTGTTTTCCTGAGAGTTGAAACTATGTAAATGCGTGATTTTTCACTCTGGAATGACTGTGTAATTGTTCGGATTGCATGCAAAAGAATTGGTTTTGGTTGAGTCATGCATTCGATGGTTTCTCTATTGGTTGAAATCGTGGTGGGTCTCTGTGTATTTTTAAGTGAATATGGGTATTATCACTCTGTGTTTTAATGGTGGAGGGTTTCACTCTATGTATTGTTGTTGGCTTCTTACTCACAGTCACAAGGGTAACCCTGTCCAGTCATGTTCAGACTGCCATTTGGTTGCTGTGTGATTTTCCAGAGTCATGGCCATGGGATTAGTGTCTTGGCACAAAAATATTTCAAGAATCGGTCTTAAGTTGGCCATAACGTCGATATTTATGCTTTATGGTTTTTGGGTGATATAAGTTATGCCTCGGGTTATGCATCCTCACTAGCATTATTTTCAAATGATTCGGCTATTAAGAAATAGACAGAGGTTATACCTCTGTGTGTTCTAGGTAATTGTCACTGTCTAGTGGACATTCGCTTCCCCTCTACAAATGAAAAACACACTATGTGCATCTGTTTTCTAGCCTACACGTCGTTTTTTCCTCTTTGGCTAAATGTTGCGCCATTTCCCAGACCGAGAGTTATAAGGAGCCCTGTGGTTTTCTACTATGCTTGTATCGAAGGTCTTTTCCTATGGTCGATATGTTTCTGAGGACCTCCAGTTCTCTGTTCTATTGATGACTAAGTGCACTCTTGATTACCTCTTTGTATTTGTTGTGACAAAGCTCGATTTTAAAAATCCCCAACTATTCTTACTCATGTTGGGCATCTTTTTGGTTGTCAAAAATTGTTTATCAAGTGAAGTGGTTATAGAATGTTTTGTTGAGTCCCTATCTTGTCTTCCTATGATGAAATTGGTTGAAAAGTTGCGATTGGGAATGAGTGGGATGCCTCTTTTTTGTTATACTTTGAATCATTGTGTTCTACAACAGGCTGTTGATTGCAAATTGGAGACTCCTGTGTGTTTCACTAGGCCCGATCAAGGTTATAGCAAATTATGGAATTGGTAACCGTGTATTTCGTTATGTTCACTGTGCATCTATTAGGGAATCATCACACATATTATGAATGGTTTCATTGATAGTGATGAAGCTCGGGTTTATGTTGACTATGGTTCTGTTACAAGAACTTATTGGTTGATATGTTGAAGAATGTATGAAATCATGCATGTTTCAGAAGTCTGTTCAATTTGGAAAGGGACCTGTGCATATGTTTTAATTGGCCGATTGTGAATTTATGGACAATGTATGATATTTTTATAGCAATGTATTATGGATAGAGGTGGAGCAATGTTGTTGTGTGCTTTATTTCAATTATTTAAAGGAAATGAAAGAAATTAGAGACCAAGCATTTTCTTAACAGGACTGTTGAAGGCTGTTTCGATTATGAGTATGATTGCAGACTATTCTAATTGAGAAGTTTTGAAGAATTTGAATGTTGAACAGTGAAAAAATTTGATACACAGTAATTAATTGAATTGGTGTTGGTAATTTTTGTATTGAGTACAGAGTTATGTTTATTGATTAATTAATTTGTTTTATGAACAATATTTGTTTTTTCCATACCATTCTCTCACTTTTCCGCACATTACAAGTCCACTCACCTTCCCAGATTCATTATTCACTCCCTGTTTTTTAAATTAAATTATAGTTAAATGAAAACTCTATATTATAGTAGATGAAGGATGACACATGGATGAATTATAGTTGATATGTTTTTTTAGTACAATACAATTGATTGTTTGATGATTTCTTGAGCAGTAATCATGATCCACCCCCCTTCATTTTACCATTTTTCTCTCAATACAATCCATCACATATACCAAAACCCTTATTCACCCCCTCCTTATTGACAAGTATTAAACGATTTTATGGATTCGATTGCATGAGTCTGATGGGTTGCTAAGACAAAATTGGTTTCATATTTAAAGAGATGTCATGTATGGTTTGTTAAAGAAACTAGTTGCTAATAATTAATGCATACATGAATGAGCTTATTCAGTAGAGGTATCCATGTTCGGGGCAACATGGGAAGAGGAAATTTGAACAGGGGCCCTAGAAGGCCAAGGTTTTCTATACATTTTGATGTAGACTCACAAGAGTTGAGCCCACTGTTTCAAGCTGGAATTTTTAACTGGATTGGACAAGGAATGGTCCAACATAGGCCATAAATGCATCCTTTCCAAGCCCCACATTTCCCTGATATCCTAGTCCCCCCTCATGTCTCATTACAACCTGAAGTCCCTGAAAATGAAGGATGGAAAAAGATTGTCCACCCGACAGTATCCCAACATCATGGTTGTCCCAATTTGTCTCTACCTTCTCCTCCTCCACCAGTTAAACAAATTGTTCAAGTTGCCCCTCCACACTCACTAGTATAGTCTCCCCACGCAAGAAAAATGTTAAAACCGAAGCCCACCATGCTCTTGATAAAGGAAAAGTTGTTGCTGCCCCCTCCTCTCCCTCAAATGACTCTGCCAAATCAGTTCCATCCTGCATGCATTTGAGAGATTATTGCTCTCAAGTTATGAGTGAGATCAGGCCTAAAGGCTCCACACAACCTAAGGCAAATTCAGAGAAATCAAAGGGAGACAATAGTGACAAAAGGAATATTGCCTCCCAAAGTGGAAAATATGGTTTTTGAGTGTTTTTATTTATTGATTGTTGAGAACAATCGACTTTTGAAGTTTTTGGACAACACACTATTTTTTGGATATGTTGGATATTATATTTTTGGATATGGTTTCAAATATCATCAACATTAATTTTCAAATTATGAGAGTGATGATGGGATACACAAGGAGGGATGTGTTTGATTGATTAACTAGTTGTGTTTATGTTTGTTAAAGAAACTAAATGGAGTCACAAGGGGTCCCACCTACTAGTTATTATTTATTAAAGACCCTTATTATTATTTTATTAATCCCCCCCCTAAACTAAAAAGTTGGTTGAGTTTTATTGAGATAATTAAACTACCTCAATAGACTAGACTACCTCTTTAGTTAACTAGACCCTTATTAATTCCCCCCCTAAACTAAAAAGAGAAGGAGGAACAAAAGGAGAATAGAAGGAGAAAGTACCAAGGTCTACTCTTGAGTTTTATTGAGATAATTCAGTTTTCATTCATTCTTTAATTCATTGAAAGCCTAATTATCTTTTATGATAGCAGGGTCCTATTGTAGACAACAAGATTCAAGGCTGAATTACATCATTCAGACACTTTCTTTTCAGAGGTGTTGATCTATCTTTGAATCTTGATAGTTTATGTAGACTTGTCTGTTTGTGAATTAAATTTCATGAATGATAAAGGATATTGTGCAGAGTTGAGTGGGAAACAATCTGTGGCAAGTTGATCCATATTTTAAAGTTCAGTTTTTTACTTTATGTCAAAAGTCCTTTTGTATGGTTCTCATTGGGGACATCTAAGTTTGACTTTGGTCCAAACTTCCTCAGGGAAGTTTGTAAAGAGAACAATTCTTTGATAAATCGGAATGAAATAAGCGGTTGCTTTATGTCTCATCTATGTTGATTATTGACTTGGTATTTTTACTTCTGTCTATACATTTATTTCTACATCTATTATATTCAGAAAATTACATAAACATTGAATTTTTCAGCAATCTTTCATTTATAAAAATAAAATAACCTAAGCCCTTGTAACCAATACTTGTGGATTAGGAAACCATTTTTGATGCCTATAAACATAGGGTGATATTCCCATCTATCTTTATTTAGGAAAGTAAGATCCAAAAATGCTTGAACAATATTATTTCATATCTTTTCCTCAACACGATGCCCTTCAAGGTACAAGTTAATTTTGATATCCCTTTATTTGAAGGCCAGATAGATGCATATGCTCTAGAAAAATGGTTGAATCTGCTAGAAGGTTATTACTCTGTCCAAATTTTTTCCAATGGTGAAAATATCACCTTAATGCTACTTAAATCCCTTCCCCATGTCAGATCTTGGTGGGAAGGTTACTAGGAGAGGTACACCGTGGATGAATCTACACTATTTGGGAGAGAACCCACTTGGGAGGCCTTTGTAGATGCCCTAAAGGAGGAGTTCTACCTTGTAAGAAACTATGATGACCAATACATGAGATGGACAAATTTGTGTCAAAAAAGAGACCAGACGGTGGTGGAGTACACCAACATCTTTCATACCTTGCGCTCAAATTTGGGTATCAAAGACTTTGAGTGGCACCTAGTTTTGAAGTACCGCAGTGGTCTACACATGTACATCCAAAAAAAGATGGATTTATTGGACATCTCCTCACTGGTAGTTTCTTATCGATATACAGTCAAAATTGAGCAGAAATTCAAGCAGTATAGTAAGTGGGAGAAGCATGGACAAAGCAAGGAAGGCCAAACTCAAGAGAGCCAAACCTAGATGTAGGAAATGAAGGGTAACGTGAAGTCTAAGAAAGATACCATAAAGTGGTGTGAGTTCCACAATAGCCCTTGGAACAACACTGATGAATATCTCTTAATACAATAATTGGTGTCCGAGCTCAAAGACAAAGATCTGAACCCTGACTTTTGTTGGAAGATTGGTTATTGTCATTGATGTCAACCCTAGTCATGGGTTTTGGACTGCAAGATTGATAAAGGTATTTGGACATGAAGGATAATGCACATGCATATAAAACACCCATGAATGGAGAGTATACATCATGTTGTTTCTAGTGGTATGTGGCACATCACGTGGATCCTCATGGTTGAGGAGAAATGAATTTTTGAAGATGACAAAGTGAATTGAAGAAGGAAGTACATGTAGGCCCTGAAAATAATTAAAGAAAAGAATTACAAAATAAGAAAGTGTCAG
>SNQJ01S0055054.1:227451-257069 GCA_010110895.2 Picea sitchensis | reverse complement strand
TGCTGAAACACGGTGCTGAAACAGTGCTGTCACAGTTGCTGAAACACAGGGTTATTCCGATGCTGAAACACGGTGTTGCTCAGATGCTGAAACACAGTGTTGTTCAGATGCAGCAACATAGTGCTGCAACAGTGCTGTACCAGTTGCTGAAACTCAGGGTTGTAACAGGGATGTAACAATTGCTGATTCACAGTACTGATTTAGATGCTGAAACACAGTACTGTATATATGCTGAAACACAGTAATAGATGCTAAAACTCAGAAATAGATGCTGAAACACAGTATTAGTTGCTGAAACACAGAAATAGATGCCGAAACATAGTAATAGATACTGAAGGAGTACAGAATCTAGTACAGATCACAAGCCTTTAGCTATAGAGGTAGAATGGTGCAGGAAAATAGGCCCGGAAAAAACTTGAGGCTAATTTGTAACCGATTCTGTGGCTAGTCCACCCCATTAATACAATCCATAACCGTTTTTGTTAAAAAAAAAAAATAATAGAAAAAATGGAGCAAATATTATCTTCCTAATAAATGGTATCTATGTTATTTTAATTATCTATATATAATAAAGACATAATTGCAATATGTGTTGGGAGTTCTTTAGAATTTTCCATGTCCAATTAGTATGTCTTCATTATATAAATGGTGAACCTCATCATAAGACAAGTAAATAGGTTCACGATAGGTAGGAATGTTAGTATAACTGTCCTCTTCATCTCACATATGATGACAAGTATCCAACTCAGGAAACAACCATCTTAGAAGCTACTAAGCTTCATGAGCCAACCAGTAATCATTGGGTGTCGATTTTGGTTGATAATGATCCTCTAGTTTTTAGATGGATCCCAATCCCAAATTATTATGTCGGGCCTTAGTTATATGTTGGCTCAATGTCAAATGTGGTTTAATATTTATGCTTGAGCACAATGCCTTGGAATTATGCTTATTTACAACTATAAGTAATGGGTGTTTTGGAATAATCCAATGAAATTTGAGTTTTTTTAGATTATGCTAGTGTTCATGGAGGATTGTTGAGTTCTTGGGTTCACCCATGTTCTGATCTCAATGGTTTCCAAAAAAACCCTCAAACTATCAACCCTCCTAGTAAACTAGAAGGCAACATTGTGCACAACGTAGTCTCACCCTATATAGATTACGGGGGACTGCAAGACTCAGATGTCTGCATTCAGGGAAGGGATCAAGAATGTGAGATGTGTCTTCTTCTTATGCATTATATTTATTACTCATTCATCTAGATTTATTATTTATTCATCAAGGGAACCATGCATGCATGTTGTAATAATATAAGTAACCATCTATTCTTTGACTGATAAATAGAAGAAATAGTAAAATAAGCATTCACACACATTAACACAACATGGTTATCGTGGTTCACCCCCCCTGGGGCTACGTACACAAATATTTGGCTCTTATTCTATTTTATTCATCATTCTTGAAAGACAATGTTGCGTGAATTACATTCTCCATGATTAAAACCAAAAACTATGACAAGTTCAATCTGTGAGGTGGATTAGACCACACCATGCTCCACAACCTGCAGTGTAACCATAAAAAACCCACTCTCTAGCTCATTAACCAACTTGCTAGCTTATTGACCAAACTCTACTAGACCTCCTAGGTATTTATTTATACTCCTCTATTGGCTCATAACCATTACATTCATATCAAAAACCCTAACCCTAACATGGCTAGGTTTTTCTACATGTGTGCAACATTGCTTTTCCTTGGTCTTCATCATGTTTCTTTTCCTCCATCTTTGGCATGCTTATTTTCCTCCATATATGATGCACACTCCAAAATTGGATTTTCTCCCCAAAATAGGCTTGCATCAACATGCCCCCTGTCAAAACACACACTGACACTAAGAGGGGGGGTGAATCAGTGTCTGGAACTTTTGGCTACTTTTAACACTTTCATATATTAACTAAATTAACTGAATAATATATATGTAGTTCAATTGATTATTCATAAACACGTATAACACAAACTGTATGAAGTAGATAAAATATCATTATTTTATTTATTTAACTTGAATGAATACAAATAAAATCAATCCTTTAATATCTTCAACTTCAACTGAATATGAGAGATCCAACTCTCTGATACAAGACCCAGCTTGTAGTTCTTAGATCCAACTGAGAAATGAGGAATCCAACCCTCATAACAAGACCCAACTTGTTGATCTCAGATCCAACTGAGATGTGAGGAATCCAATCCTCATAACAATACTCAACTTGTAAACAAGCACCAACTTTATAGAATGAATTTTCATTCAATCCATTATATATATATATATATATATATATATCCACCAAGACACATTCTTCCCTTCATATTCCTTTACTTATATAGTCCTCCAAAGGGTTCCACTTTGAAACAATGTGTCCTTTTGGAATGAAACATTGCACCCTTTCAATTATTTAACACAAATGGTAACTTTTGTTAATTGATTTTCATACACCAATTTAGACAACAATTTTCATATGAAGATTATGGAGTGATGGAAATGAATTTTAAAATTCTACGACATGGTTTTTTTGCAGAACATTCCCAATTAGTCGACAAGTGAAAAATTTCTCCTGAACATGTGTGAGGTTGTCGGCATAAGAGGTTCTTTGAAGGAAAATTTCCCATATTTTCCTTTCGTCGTTGGATGCCAAATCGACTTCAGTACATATTACCTTTTCGTGAATGTATAAATCAACCTCCACATATCTCCTTTGTTGGTGATTATTTAAACTCAACTTGTAAACATTTTACTTGATTGTTATATTAAAATTGGTTCCCTCTCTGCTACTAGTCACTAAATATTTGACTTGGTCTCACTCTTTTTCATATTTTCTTCCTCATTCGACTGACACACATATTTTTGGTCGACTCAAATAGTAGAAATTTCAACTTGAGTATTTCAATTCTAGTCGACCCATCTCACTTCATCCTTGACCTGACTTATATTTAAGTTTGCTTCGATTTCAACGTTTAGGTTACTTCTTTCTTGGACCGACTCGACTTAGAAGAAAACCGACTTGAGAAATTTTAATTTGGTCATCTCAACTTGTTTTGGCCGACTTGTATTTCCCGACTCAATTTTCCTTTGACTTTGACCTTTAGTTGGTCGAGTTGTCTTCGATTCGTCTTAAAATCGATTGACTTGTCTTCTCCAACTTTCATCAATCTCTAGACTTGCAGTCGACCAACTTGTCTTTGACTTGTCTTGTAATCGATTGACTTCCATATAGTCAACCTTATTTTTGCTTGAATCGACTCGACTTGTGACTAGATGGTATCAATGCTTCCTCACCAAACATCCACCATTGACATTCAGTCTCATCCCTAGACTCTTCTTCAATTGAGATTTTCTGAATCAATTTTAATGAACCATGTCTTATTAACTTCTTTATTTGTGATTTTTATGGATCCATATTGAATTATCCATTTATCCTTTTTATCTGGACAATTTCTTCACAGTTTCTTATTTTGTGCATGGATGTTAATGACACAATCTCAACCTTATACAATATAGGATGAGTGTATCAAGCTCATAGAATATATTAGTCAATATTATCTTTCTATTTATATTCAAGTCACCTTCATAACATTATGTCAAATATTGACAATGCTTGACATTCAAGTCACCTTCATAACATTATTTCCAATATTGACAATGCTTGACATTCAAGTCAACTTCATAACATTATGTCCAACCTTCATAACATTATGTCCAATATTGAAAATGCTTGACATTCAAGTCACCTTCATAACAATATGTCCAATATTGACAATGCTTCTCAAACCACTCAATCAATGATAATTCACCTATTTATCAAGGTTGACATCAATGACAACCAAATTGCCAACAATATCCCCCTTTGTTATTGATGGAAACCTTAGTAAAAAAATCTTTCTTCCCTTGTGAAATGTATTCTATATTTTGAGTCCTTTGAGCGGAATTTGTGTTACTCTTTATCTCTCCCCCTTTAAAAAAAATTACAAAGGGAATATTTCTTTTCTCTCCTTGAGATGATTCTCCCCCTGAGGTGATTCTCCCCTTGAGTTGATGCTCCCCCTGTCTTTGTCCCATTTATTTTGGACTTTGTTTTTATTGTTTATCTCTCCTCTTTTTACATCAATGACAAAGGAAAGAAAACTTTTACTGATTTTCTCCCCCTATGAATGTGATAGTTGTTATCTCAATCTCTTGGGATTTTTTTTGTTCAAATAGGGTTTTACTTTCTTCTCCTTTGTCATAACGGAAAAGGGTGTGAATCTTATTGATCTTCTTGATCTATTTCTTCTTCTTCTTGATATTATTTAGTTCTTTCATTCCAATAGATATGTATTGTTCTTTCATATAATTAATAACTTTTCTCTGTTCATACTCTGTCTTTATATATTTTGAACTCCTTTTGTTGCTTTCTTCTTTAGATATTATTTGTTTTATTCATCACACCGTTCTACATATTGATTTGATTTTGAGAGTTCATCATCATCACCATGTTTTTGTGCACCATAATATTCTTCATCTTCTTCTTTATAAATTATTCTTCCTTGAGCTTGTTCCTTTTCATATGCAAAGCTGTGGATTTCACATTCCTTGTTAGGAGTTTCATCCATCTGTTTATTATTATCAATTTCTTCATTTTTAGGTGCAATATCTTCATCATATTTCTTGATTTTTGCTTCAGTTTTTCTTCTCCATATCTTTCCATAAGGCACTATGTTTGATGAAATTTTATTTTCTACATTTGTCCTTTTGAGGTTGATGACTTCCAATTCCAGCGTGTGGCACGATTCTTCCTTTTTACTCAACTGCTCTTCAGGGTTTCTTCACTTTCTTTAGCTTCTTCAAGTTGATTCTTTAGATTGTTGACCATTTCTTTTGTTTCTTCTAATTCTTATACGAATTTATTGAGTTTGTCATATGCCTTCAAATCATTCATTTCTTTTGTTAGATCAACAACTTCAATCTTTAATCTATTGATCTCTTCTTCTTTGTCTTCTAGCTAAATATTTTGTTCTTTCTCTTCACGATTGTTAAATTGATATAACTGTTGTAGTAGCAACACATCTTTCTTTTGAAGTTTTTCCAACTCTTCTAGAGTGCACATAGTTGTGTGTCCGATATTGTCAAGAGAATCCACATGAACTTCAATATATATACCATTTCCTAGTTCCATACAAATCTCTTCTAATGCAACTATAACATCAATATTAATATTTAGTGTTTTTTTTAGTGATTACTGAGGTATGCATCAATTCCTTGATGGAGTTGTCTTCTTCATTGATGACTAGGGATTTGATCAATTCCTTGTTTGAGTTGTCTTCTTTATTGATGACTTGGGATTGCATCAATTCCTTGATGGTATTGTCTTCTTTTTCTATGTTTTTTAATTTCATTTGATAAGAACTCTCTAGCTGGAGCCATAATACTTTAGCAGAGGTGCATTGTCCCATCTTATATTTGATTCGATATGACAGTCCATTCTGGATTTATTTTAATGCCATTGAATTGTTTCTCTTTGCTTCTTTTTCAGTTTTGTATTTGTTTGTTGAGGTAGTTAGGTACCAATGCTTACTTACTACTGAGTCCCAAACTCCAGATCTTTTTGACTTCATATATATTTCATTCTTTCTGTCCATGAAGAGTATTTTGTTCCATAAAATAAAGGAGCTTCATTTATGAAGAGAGTCATTTGTTTATCCATTTGTGTGTTTAGATGGATCTTCCTTCCAGTGATTATATTTTTTTTCCTTGAAGAGACCTTTCTCTGATGCCACATTTTCTCTTCAGAACAATTGAGTGGTTAAACTATAGTGAAGGAACCTTCTCTAATACCAATTGTTTAGACACTCACTAACATTGAGAGGGGGGGTGAATCAATGTTTGGAACTTTTGGCTACTTTTCACACTTTCATAGATTAACTAAATCAACTGAATAATATATATGTAGTTCAATTAATTATTCATAAACACATATAACACAAACTATATGAAGTAGATAAATATCACTCTTTTATTTGTTTAACTTGAGTGAATACAAATAAAATAAATCCTTTAATATTTTCAAATTCAATTAAATATGAGAGATCCAACTCTCCGATATAAGACCCAACTTGTAGTTCTTAGATCCAACTGAGAAATGAGGAATCCAACCCTCATAACAAAACCTAGCTTGTTGATCTGAGATCCAATTGAGATGTGAGGAATACAATCCTCATGACAAGACTCATCTTGTAAACAAGCACCAAACTGATAGGATGAACTTTCATTCAATCCATTATATATATATTAACACAAATGATAAGTTTTATTAATTTATTTTCATACACCAATTTAGATAGCGATTTTCATATGAAGATTCTGGAGTGATGGAGACGAATTTTAAAATTCCACGACATGGTTTTTTTTTCAAAACATGCCCCATTAGCCATTTAGTGGGAAATTTATCCAAAACATGTGTGAGGTTTCTGGTAAAGGTGGTTCTTTGAAGGAAAATTGCTCATAATTTCCCATCATCATTGGATACCAGATCAACTTCAATACATATTACCTTTTCGTGAATGTATAAATCTACCTCCACACATCTCCTTTGTTGGTGATTATTTAAACTCAACTTGTAAACATTTTACTTGATGGTTATATTAAAATAGATTCCCTCTCAGCTGCTAGTCACTAAACATTTGACTTGGGCTCACCCTTTTTTGTATTTGCTTCCTCATTCAGCCGACATACATATTTTTTATCAACTCAACTAGGAGAAATTTTGAGTTGAGTATTTCAATTCTAGTCGACCCATCTTGCTTCAGCCTCAACCTGACTTATATTTTATTTTATTTCGACTTCAACCTTTAGGTTAATTATTTCTTGGACCAATTTGACTTGGAAGAAAACCGACTTGATAAATTTTACTTTGGTTGTCTCAACTTTCTTTGGTTGACTTGTATTTCCCTACACAATTTTCCTTCGACTTCGACCTTCAGTTGGTCAACTTGTCTTCGACTCGTCTTGAAATTGATCGAATTGTCTTCTCCAACTTCCGTCACTTTGTAGGCTTGCAATCGGTCAAATTGTATTCGACTTGTATTGCATTCGATCGACTTACACATAGTCGACCTTATTGTTGTTTGAATCAACTCGACTTGTGATTCGATGGTGTCAATGCTTCCTCACCAAACATCCACCATTGACATTTTATCTCATCTCTGGACTCTTATTCAATTGAGATTTTTTGAATCACTTTTAATGAATCATGTCTTATTAAATTTTTGATTTTTGATTTGTATGGATCCATATTGGATTATCTATTTACCCTTTTTATGTAGACATTTTCTTCTTTTGTGCATGGATGTTAATGACACAATCTCAATATTATACAATATAGGATGAGTGTATCAAGATCATACAATATATTAGTCAATATTAGTTTTCTACTGATATTCAAGTCACCTTCATAACAATATGTCCAATATTGACAATGCTTTACATTCAAGTCACCTTCATAACATTATGTCCAATATTGACAGTGCTTGACATTCAAATCACCTTCATAACATTATGTCCAATATTGAAAATGCTTGACATTCAAGTCACCTTCATAACATTATGTCCAATATTGACAATGCTTCTCAAACCAATCAATCAATGATACTTCACCTATTTATTAAGGTTGACATCAATGACAACCAAATTCCTAGCACCCCCAAAAATGACATGTGGCTCGTCCTGAGCCACTTAGGCAATGTGCGCTCCATGTACAACCATCTCCAAATTGTGGAACTTTCCTACTATTTCCTCCCCTTTTTCTTTCACCTTGTAACACTCATGAACCCTAAATACCCTTTTTAGGGATGGGGTATCAAAATTTTCCCTACTCTAATAATCTCAAATCAGCTCTCCAAGGTCTTCATCCTCTTCTACTCACCTGTATCTTTATAATGATTGTTATTGGGCTCTAATCCAACCTCTGGTTTGCAAGATATGGCCTCCCAAAGTTGTCCAAGCGTTATTAGTTGGGGCCACACAATGTTCAGTGTTTGGCATTCATCATTTGATTTTCATCACTGAACGCCCCTTTTTATTGCACACATGCTATTTGAAGTCCTAAATTCCTGAACTCCCGAAGTCCCAAAATCTCTCCACATGGCTTCAACCCCATGGTGGTCGACGCTCAACGTTCGACGTTTGGAACTGAACACCCCTTTTTCTTACCGCATACATGCTCTTTGAAGTCCCAGAATCCCTCCACGTGGCTCTAGCCACATGGAGAAAACACGTAAGTGCCAGGGATGACATGTGGCAAGGAAGAGAGGACACGTGGCCCCTATAGTGGGTGAAATTTGTAATGTTTGAATGGGCATGTAGGGTCTGTGAAACGTTCGAAACCAGGTTATACGTGGCACACCAAACAAGTTTCCATGTCACCCTAGGTGACATCAGCGTACCACATCACCCCAGACTGATCACCTTCCAAGCGCTTTGATCTCATGGTGAAGGTGTGTCCACGTGGTTGTTGGATCTATGGCCTATGTTACTTCGTAACTTTTGCGTTTAGGGAATTCATGGTGTGAATTCCTCCTTTCTCTTGGAGTGGTCAGCGTTGGGTTGACCATGGTCTAGATCTGACTGTCACGAGAGATCTCGAAATGTCCTCAGATCCATGACTCTTATTACTTCGTGAATTCGACGTTCGGGGAATTCATGGTGTGAATTCCTGCTTCCACTCAGAGTGGTCAATATCGGGCTGGCCTTGGCATAAATCCAATGGTCAGGGAAGATCCTGAAGGATCCCTAGATCTACAGTTGTCGTTACTTTGCAATTTTGACCTTTAAGGTTTTGGATTTATGGATGCTCCACTCTCCCAAAGTAGGACTTCATCGAAGTACCATGCATGGGTCCATCCTCTGGATGATCAAATAGTTAAGAGGGGTTCTTAAAAAAATCCCTAAATCCATGAATCTCATTTGTAACTTTGGTGTTTGGGGGTTTTGATGCTATAAGATATTTGTTCTCCCGAAGTAGGACTTCACCAAATTTACCTCAGCGTAGATCCAACAACTAAGAGGAATCCTGGATATCCTCAAATCGATGGTTCACGTTACTTCACAACTCCGACCTTTGAGGGTTTCATATTTATAAATGGTCAGGCCAAAACACTCTAGATCCTCGAACTCTCAAAATTCAAAAACCAGCAAGGCTCAGCTCCTTTCGGGCATAGCATAGGGTTCCTAGACCTTGGTCACATGGGTCCTTTGAAACTCTTGCAGGCTTATGCACAAATTCCTTTAGCCGTAAAATGGTTAAGGATATGGGCATGAGCCCTCGGTCATATGGTGAATAATCTGAAGGAGGTTCCCTCCCACAGGGTATGAACCTAAAATTCCCACGAGGGTATATTCCAAAGGTTGAAAAGACTTAAACATTTCAATAAATCCTACCTTGAACCTCTTGTAGGCTTACATCCCACAACTCTTTAACTGCTAATTAACTGAGGCAAGCAGAAAACCATTCAAAAGCATGAGTTCACAAAGAGATAATACATACATATTCCTTATTCATTCAATAAAGAACTCATTCATAGACAGATAAACATATGTGCATTCAATCACCATTTCCATTTCAACACACAAAGTATGAAGGTACTTATCAGAAAACTAGAGTTCGTGTAGCGACTGCTAAAAGGGGTGACTGTTTCCACCCAAACATAGGCACAACCACTCTTGATGGATTTACTACTTGTCACCCCCAAGATATACCATGATGCTCTGAGGGAGACTCTTTCTTCTTTCTCAATGATAGTCAGGGATGAAGGTTCCTCTCCTCCTCCCACGAGATATTGACAACTAGTTTTTTTGTACCAAGCAAGGAGGTCTGCATGAGTACTTCCACAGTCACTTGTCACCCTCATTTATCAGCTTGAAATGAAACCTTTCCAACCACTTCTTGCATCCATAATAACTTATTTCTCAGTTCTTCCTCAAACTCAAGAGCTTACAAGTGCTCCTTTCTTAATATTCTCTCTTCATAGATCTACTTGATTTTCTCTCTCTCTCACCTCTACCCACGAATTGCATCTTTCTTTCCTTCCTCAACAAGATTGCATGGGTCTGAATCCCTAGTTCATGGTCAGGTATGGAAGTCTTGTAGATGGTTAATCTGCCCCATCTCCTCATTAACTCTTGAGGAGGACTCTTCCAGCTACCACTCTTACTGGTAATTCATTTCTGGGTCAGAGAACTACTATGGGTTTGAGCCATTAATTCCAGTAAGGTATTGGTTTGGTGGGGTCATCTCAAACCCTTTTGGTTCCCCTCACCATCTCTCTCATAACATCCATGGTCTATATTGCAACCCCCCCCCCTCGCTTTTCAATAGTTATGCAACACTTATCCATTGTCTGTTAATAACAGAAAATACATACATTGACCTTTTATACAAAGGTTCATCAAATCAAACATTCACACATATCTAGTCTTCCATAGTCTCTTGGCCAGTTATAGTTATATTTACAAACTGGGGAAAACAGGGTTATTACAATCCCCTCCCCCTTAAAGGAAAATCATCCTCGATGTTCTATCTATTGATGTGCTCTGCATGTAGATAAGTAATAAAAAATGGATATGCTTGTTTCATGGAATCATCCATTTCCCAGGTACCCTCTGTTGATTAACGTTGGTTATCATTGATGTCAATCCTTGAAGAAATCCCTGTAGCACAAAGGTTGGGTAATGGACCCAAAATTGTTTGATGTAAAGATGACTCATTATTGTCTTGTCATGGTTGATAATAAGTAGAAATGGATGAACTCCAAAGTGGTCCCCTTATGGTGAAATCCCTCACGAGAGGACACTTTGTGGATTGAGTTATCCTAGAAGTATGATTAGAGAACCCATGCTTATTTGTGCAATAATGAGATGAGCACGAGTGAATTTGTCAGTGAAACTATCCTAGATGGATAGTGCTTGTCATGCCATTTCTGGTGGTATATGGTGTTATCACTCCAAGAGTCACCCTAGACTGTAATCAAGTGAGCCTGGTAACATGCAAAGAATTCAAATTTAATCTTGAAAGATAAGCTTTAAAGTCACAGGGATTTGACCATAAGGACAATCAAATTCATCTACTGTACACATTCCCAACTATATCCTTCAACAAAAGTGGCCTTAGCAACTTCATATCAGACAATAGACTTGATAAATGGATGAGGAAAATAAAACTATGATCGGAACATGTCAGAGATACTTCCAACACTTTAAAACAATCATCTCACAGTAAAAACTATGTGTATTAACAAATTCTATATCACCAATGAAAAAAACGAAGAACATCACTCAATCATTGTATGAATAAGAAGAAGAGTAAATCAATCACTCTTTAATATTAGTAAACAGAGAAAGATAGAAATGGAAAAAGAAAAAATGATCTCCATTGATAAGGAATCACAAGTCTAAACAAATACAGAGAGAAGAAAAAACATAGTGATAACCACTCTGAATTCCTCAGGGTCCAAAGCCCCCTTCCCCTAGCTCATTCTAACCCTAATATACTCCTTTACCATCAAATATATATTAACATAGGTCCTTTCCATCTCACCAATTCTAACTCAAACCCCTTTCCCAAAATAGAAACAGTTACAAACAGAGAATGACATGTTTTAACTAATTTCCTTCTTTTCAGGAGGCAAAATTCATAAAAATAGGCTTCCAAATGCCACTTTTAATTCTCAAACCATAAAAAATGTGTAAAATATGAGAACATTTTTTTGTATATAAACTCGTTATGAACAAAAAGCTCTCTCAGTTTCTTTAAATTCATCTCCAACAGGCCACAACAGGTGTCACAAAAACATGTCTCAAACAGAAAATCACGAAAACTGAAAACATAGGGATCAAAGATTCTTTCGAATATCCCAATCCGTGAAACCTATGTGAGAAATGAAATAGGTTAATGTTCATGGGCCCGTTATTGACAATAACCTCCTTCATATTTTTAAAATTCATCTTAGTTCACCCGGAAATCTTTCTAGAAGTCAACTGGTCAAAAATGCCAGTTCAACAGTCTTAAAACAGAGTTTCAGCAACACATTTCGTAGCACCACTTCTATGTAAAATAAATATTTTACCATAGAAAATTTTGAAAAAATGAGAGAGGGTTTTGTTATTTGGTATTTGATTAACAACAACCTCCTGCAGTTTTCAAAAATACCTTCTCAATTGTTCATAGTAAAAGTTTTAAGTTTGTCACTCAAGACTGGCAAAGACATCTTTGCACAATTTGGTTTCTGCCAAAATTTAGGTAGCGCCCGTCTATGTCTCCTGTCAAAATTTAGGTAGCGCCCGCTTGTGTGTTATTTTAAACTTAGGTAGCACCATCAAAATATGAAACAACTTCACTTGGACATGTGCAGAATGGGTAGCAACCTTGGGTAGTAGCAACATCATCAGTCTTAGGCGATTCGACAACATTGTGGGTAGAAAATTGGTGGAATATAAAAAATAGACTATTTCATAGTGCTATAGCACTATAGAATGTCTACACTACTATTGTTGAAGGGATTAATTATTTTTTAAAACCCAAAGCTCTGAACAGTAAGTACTAGAAGTCTGTATAGCCTGTGTAGGTTATTTAATTTCTTATGGAGAGACGTGCCTCTTCTAGATGCAAATTATTGTGCTAACATAGGCTCCATGGGGGATAGAGTCCTCCCTATGAGGCTCTAAGAACTCTTGTAGTTTCAGTGCCTTATCCTAGGGCTGCTCCCAACCTTTAACCTCTGCAACTTACTCTGCAAACATCAACAATTTTGTATTGTGTCTAATCCATTGGGCTATGGAGTCAAGATTCAACCATTCTCTAAAAAATTCTCAAGGCTTGCCTTTATTCACACAAATTGACTGTTATTTCTGCAAAATGAAGGAAAAATAAATGCTCAGGCAACAAGCTTATTTTCTACGCTACTCTACTCTAACTAGATCCACAATTGATTAGGTAAATGAAAATTTCCACAGTAACCATTCAAGCAACTTCATGACTGAAGAAATCCCATCCATACCATTGATCAATAGAGAATAATAGAGGTCTGAAAACAAAGATAAAAATTCTTTCAGAGAAACATGTTTAACCATGAATACTTATGAAGTAATGAAAACTGGAATTTTCAGACAATATGAAACATATGATTCCATATAATCTGCAATTGGATCCTCGAGACCATGGTTGGAAACTTGTTGATTGAGAAAAGACAACTGCTCATACATACATTCCTCTTTGCTTGAAAACAAACAACCTTCTGGTTCCCTTGAGATCTAATTTTGATCATCAACAATTGCAGTCTCTTTGTTTTCAGCATGATGATCACAAGATAGTGGTACAACTGGGTTTAAATCATACTGATAATTATGATCAGCCAAGAACATATAGATATCTATGCAATTATCAGTTACAATATGTTCAACATGCTTTGAAAACTGATCATAAACTAGACATACATCCTTGTCCATAGAAAAATCTGCAAATGTTGAAGAATTCAATTCCAAATGTGAATCATACTTACATCCTTGTTGTTGTTCCAGATCTGATTTATACTCATTGTCTTCTTGCTGCAAATCTAAAATATATTGACAGTCTTCTTGCTCATATGCATGCAGATTTTCAAAACAAACTTGCTCTTGGATCCTCCTAGAAGCACAAATGTTCTCCTCAACTTCTTAGGCATTTTCAAATAAGCATGTTAAGGATGAAGACTTCCTTTCTAACAGGAGAAGGACAAAATTTGAATGTTGAGCCATACCATAGTATACCATGGCAGTAGTCTCTGAAGGTCATATTTCCATTGGTATGCTATGATAAACACTGTAAAACCTCCTGTTGAAGACAACCAAGGCTTCCTCTTCCCCTCTCCTCAAAGCATTAAAGTCATACAAGTATTGATCAAGGGACTTGTTCTCACCCCAACACTTCAAAAATACATTGCATAGCTCGATCCAAGAACTAATGGAATCGACTCCCAAACCTTTAAACCACACAACATCATATCCAAACAAAGATTTGGAGAAAAACCTCATGGTAACATCATCATGTACTATCTCAAACTGATCAATAAAGTTCTCGAAGGCCCCCAAGTGTCTCTTAGATGTAACATGATCCTCTCCATAAAACCGGGGAAGATACTCAAAGAAATCAAGAGGATAAGGTAGAAGGTGATATGGCATCCTTAAAGGTTTAAACATCTTGTCTCTAATTCTAGTTTGAAAACTAGTGGGATGAATACGAGTTTTAACAAGCTGATGGCAAGGTTCAATAGAAAGAGAAGAAGGTGATGAGATCTGAGAAGGATTTGAATTAGTTTCAACCTCCTCAACGTTATAAGGGTGATCAAATTCAGAAGGGATTTCAATACAAACCTCATCCTTATGAATAGGTTGAGGTGAAGATACAAGATTAACATCTACAACACAAGCAAAAGGTAGATCTTATTCTTCCAAGGATGGATATATAAATGAAGGCTTATGATCATTCGAATAGACAAAGCAGATGATAATCCTCTTTATACATAAAGGGAAAGAGAGAAATGAGTTGATAAAGAGAAACAAGAGTTCATGGAGAAATATCATAAGTTGATACCTGGTCATCCCCTTTCGTATGGTCATCTTTCTGTCAACAATATCCTCCCCAGTGGAGTGTTTGATTGTGGAGTCGCCATGTAGATAATTATAGTCAATTTTCGTGTCCCTCTCTGTTCTACCATCAAGAGTTGGATCTATGTCATTCCCCCAGAGAAGCTAGCTTCACACTTCGTTCCCCGACAATGACGCCATTTATGTTATCACTTCAAGAGTCACCCTAGACTGTAATCAGGTGGGCTTGGTAACATGCAAAGAATTCAAATTTAATCTTCAAAGATAAGCTTTAAAGTCACAGGGATTTGACCATAAGGACAATCAAATTCATCTATTGTACACATTTCCAACTATATCCTTCAGCAAAAGTGGCCTTAGAAACTTCATATCATATAATAGACTTGATAAATGGATGAGGAAAAGAAAACTATGATCTGAAAATGTCAGAGATACTTCCATCACTTTAAACAATCATCTCATTGCAAAAAATATGTGTATTAACAAATTTTATATCACCAATGCAAAGAACAAAGAACATCAGTCAATCATTGTATGAATAATAAGAAGAGTAAATCAATCACTCTTTAATATTAGTACACAGAGAAAGATATAAATGGAAAAACAAAAAACTGATCTCCATTGATAAAGGAATCACAAGTCTGAACAAATACAAAGAGAAGAAAAGAACACAGTGATAACCACTCTGAATTCCTCTGGGTCCAAAGCCCCCTTCCCCTAGCTCATTCTAACCCTACTCTACTCCTGTACCATCAAATATATATCACCATAGGTCCTTTCCATCTCACCAATTCGAACTCCAACCCCTTTCCCAAAATAGACATAGTTACAAAGAGAGAATGACATGTTTTAACTAATTTCCTGCTTTTCAGAAGACGAAATTCAGAAAAATAGGCTTCCGAATGCCACTTGTAATTCTCAAACCATAACAAATTTGTAAAATATGAGAACGGTTTTTGTAGATAAACTAATTATGAACAAAATGCTCTCTCAGTTTCTTTAAATTCATCTCCAGTTAGCCGAAATAGGTGTCACAAAAACATGTCTCAAACAGGAAATCACGAAAACTGAAAACATAGGGCTCAAAGATTCTTTTGAATCTCCCAATCCGTGACACCTGTGTGAGAAATGAAAGAGGTTAATGTTAATGGGCCCATGCTTGAAAATAAACGCCTTCATATTTTGAAAATTAATCTTAGTTCACCTGGAAATCTTTCTAGAAGTCAACTGGTCAAAAATGTTAGTTCAGCAGTCTTAAAACTGAGTTTTAGCGGCACATTCTGTAGCACCACTTATATGTCAAATAACTCTTTGAAAATAGAAAATTTTGAAAAACTAAGAGAGGGTTTTGTTATTTGGTATGTGATGAACAAAAACCTCCTCCAATTTTCAAAAATACCTTCTCAATTGTTCATAGTAAAAGTTTTAAGTTTTTCACTCAAAACTGGCAAAAACGTGTTTGCACAGTTTGGTTTCTACTAGAATTTAGGTAGTGAATTTAGGTAGCGCTCGTTTATGTCTCCTGT
Source organism: Picea sitchensis (assembly GCA_010110895.2). Lineage (NCBI taxonomy): Eukaryota > Viridiplantae > Streptophyta > Pinopsida > Pinales > Pinaceae > Picea > Picea sitchensis. The sequence goes on along the minus strand of SNQJ01S0055054.1, from coordinate 240,884 downwards.
CAAAATTTATGTAGTGTCCGTCTGTGTGTTCTGTCAAACTTAGGTAGTTCCATCAAAATACACAACACCTTCACTTGGACATGTGTAGAATGGGTAGCAACCTCGGGTAGTAGCAACTTCATTAGTCTTAGGCGATTCGACAACATTGTGGGTAGAAAAATAGTTGAATATAAAAAATAGACTATTCTGTAGTGCCATAACACTACAGAATGTCTACGCTACTATTTTTGAAGGGATTAATTCTTTGTGAAAACCCAAATCTTTGAACAGTAATTACTAGAAGTTTGTATATCTTGTGTAGGTTATTTAGTTTCTTATGGAGAGGTAGGCCTCTTCTAGCTACAAATTATTGTGCTAACATATGGAACGTCACATAACTCCTCATGGTTAGAGATTTATGGCCATGAGAAGTTGGAGAACCCAGGTTTGGGTAATGGACCCAAGTTTGTTTGATGAATAATGGTATGAGTTTTGATATATTTTCAGGTAATACTATTATATATGGATATTACATGTCATTCCATTTCTGGTGGCATGTGGAACGTCACATAACTCCTCACGGTTTGAGAGTTATGGACTTACGAAGTTGGAAGACCCTCATATGTCATCTAGAAGCCCCAAAAGGTCAAAGTAGTCAAAATGGCTTAAGATATTTTAAAATTTAAATAATAAAGTGAAGTGATGATTGTACTATAATTCCAAGTGAATACAAAATAAATTAATTTAATAATAAATTTAATGGAGAAATTAGAAGTGGGTTAACCCTAAAATAAGGAAAGTGGGCAAAGAGACCTAGAAGATGTTTTTAAGGAAGCTACTTGGAGAGTATAAATAAGAGGCAAGGTTCTCTCATTTAATACACACCTAAGAATATTGAATACCTATAGGTTTCTGAGGTAACCAAAGGATATCTAAGACGAATTTATGAGGAAAGTGAAGAAAAGAAGGTTGGAATTCAAGGAAGGATAAATTCTTTTGATGATGCTTTCTAAGGTATGTTTTTTTTTCCAGGTCATGCCACCATTTTCACGATAACATTTTTTCTAGAATGATTTAGACCATGAAATTTATATTCCATTGAGGAAACATATCCAAGTATCTGTGGTAATAAATTCATCTTGTGGTTCGTTGTATTTTTGGAGTTACACTCCATTGAAAATAGGGTTTGTGGCTAGTCCTGAAACTAGTCAAAAACAGGTGTTTCGGGTAAAAATATCATAACTTCTTCATAAAAGATCCAAATTCTATAAGACAAAATGTGTTGGTTATATTATAGTCTTTACTATTTTTTGTACAAGTTTCATATCAATTCAACAAATATTCCGTGTGGGGCACGCTCTACAAGGTCACTCTCTAGAATAAGACATAATTCAACAAGGTGTGCCATTTTTTCCATAACTCCTTTTCTGAGAGGTTCCAAGTAGTGACACATGGAGGAATTACATAAAACACATTGAAGAACATTGTGTATCATTTTCATATATTTATTCATTACAGGTACAAAGTTATGATTATTTCAAGTTAGGGTTGTTGACTAATCCAAAACTAGTCTCGTGAGACTAAAGAAACGTTTGATGAAAATTCTAGTCTCTTGTTGTTAAAGTTAAGGAAGGTTTGAAGGTATGTGATCATATACACTAGGTCTATTACAGAGTTACAAATCATATTTGGATGATGAAATTGATGAGGGCTTTTGGTTGAAGTACAAGTTGGGTACATGGTTGAGACAAGTAGTTGATGAGTTAGCACATACATGAGGTGTATAGTTGATGATGTTGGTACATATTGATGAGTCATAGTTGATGAGTACTTGACACATGATTTATATATACTTGGTACATGGTTGGTTGCACTTGTTTATGGTACATATTGATTACAGATTGTTTGGTACATGTTGGTGCATGGTTGATGCACTTGTTTATGGTACATGTTGAGGTACATGTTGATGCATGGTTCAAGTTTATTGGTACATGTTTACATTGGTATATCTCACAGTGATAGTGTGACAATGGTTCCATCATTCTACTTCTACTTCAGGGCGGTTGGACGGGGCAAGGATAGGCAGTTGTAGCCACCTTCTGGTTGTAGCTACAGAAGATAGGGGGTTGTAGCTTCCTTCTAGTTGTAGCCAGAGAATTGAGGAGTTGGATCTTCCCTCAGGTTGTAGTCTGAGAAACTAGGGGGTTGGAGCCTCCTTCAAGTTGTAACTGGAAAACAAAGGAAGTTGGTGCTTCCAATTAATGTAATTCTTCAAGACATATAAGATAAAGCGTTCTTTGGTTTTCTCCCGATTTGGGTTTACACGTAAAACATTGGTGTACTGTGTAAGTGTGTGATTGTTCATTTCTTATTGCTCATTATTGGATAATAATTCTACATTGATATAACACTTGGATTATTTGGAGAAAAAAAATTATAATTACGCTATTACTGATTCACCCCCCTCTCAGTAATCCAACAATTGGTATCGGAGAAGGTTCCTTCAGAAATCAGTTTAACCACTGAAAGGTAGATCATGGAGAGTACCACCTCATATAAACAAGGAATACCACACTTTTATGGACATACGTATGCTTTTTGCAACATAAGGATGAATACATATATACAAGCATAGGGGTTTGAAATTTGGAAATCAATTGTAGATGGATACACAGTACCGACAGTTCCACCAACAAATGAAAAAGCAGTGAAACTTGGTCAGAATAATTCCAAAGCTACAAATTCACTTTCGAATGGTCTTAGTGAAACATTATTCACCAAAGTTGCACATTGTAAATCTTCCAAAGATATTTGGGACAAGATTCGAAATATTTATGAAGGAGATACAAAAGTCAAAGAAACAAAACTTCAAACTTACAGAGGTAAGTTCGAACAATTAAAAATGAATGAAGATGAGAATATTGCAGGCTACTTCTTAAGAGTTGTCGAAACAATGAATGAAATCATAGGATTGGGAGAAGAAATCAAAGAATCTGTAATTGTTCAAAATGCACTAAGATATCTTCTTATGAGATTCAACCCTAAGATATCATCACTAGAAGAAATATCAGATTTGAACTCAATAAGCATGGATGAACTGCATGGAATCTTCACAACATATGAAATGAGAACTGAATAGGAAAATCCAGATGTAAAAGAAGCAGCATTCAAAGCATCCAAAAGATCAAAGAAAAAGAAAAAAGAACAAGAAGAATATAACATCAACGACCTCTCGAAAGATGATGAAGAAGTGGCCAACTTCGTCAAAATACTGAACAAGGGAACCAATGGTAGGTATAGAGGTAAGATTCCTTTAATTTGTTTTAATTGTGATGGTATTGGTCATTTTTCTAACAAATTTCCTCATAAGAAAAAGAGAAATGATCCTTGAAATTTCTATACTTGAAGAAATGATGAGGATTACTCAAAATGCAAACACACATAGAATGAGAACTATAGAATATTTCAGAGAAAATGTATGCATCCAAGAGAGACATTTCATCAAATAGGTGAGGGACTATAAAATCTAGGTGTGATGGGGCAGGAGAGTTCTATTCATGGTGAAGGTAAAGATCCCATGACAAAGAAGACTCAGAGAGAGAATATAGAGAAGTCGAAGACCGAGAATTGAAGGAGACAAAGAAGGATTATTCTTCCGAGGAAAGAGATTAATGTGTTCCATAGAAGTTATTAGAAAATAAAGAGAGAAAACAAGAAACTACAAGGAAAGAACTAGATGGAACCAGAAAAAGGACACTTGAGGCTGGAACGGAAAATCTCACAAGATTGAAGGTTAAAAGGCCTAGAAGATAAAGGAATTGAAGGCACTCAAAGGGCAACTAAGATAGGCCATTGAATCATTACCAGGAATCTTGAGGCCGAGATTGTCCACACCTAAGGGATGACTCAAAAGAAAATATGTAGAATAGCTCAAAGTTCTGGATGACATTATCAGCAGTCAAAAAATCTCTCATCTTGACAAGTCTGGACTTGGATACAATCAGGCAGAAGAAAAGAGATCAAGCTCAAAACAACATAGCAAGAAACAAATCCAAAAGCTATGCAAAAAATCAAAGGGATAGGAATATGTACAATGAAGATTACAGAGACACTCCTCCACTGAGAGATTCATATTTCAGAATCAACAACAGACAGATGGGTCTCAAAGAAGAGAAAGGATTCATAAGAGCACCTTCTTTCAAATATCTTCCTTTAACTCAGGTATCAAACTATTTTTTGTGGTTTATGTTATGCATGTAATAGTACTACTTGGACATAAAGCCGTTATAGAGCTAACAACATGAACAACTAACAACTTTGAGAGTCATACACAAGGAAGATTACTCAAAGAATACCCTAGTGATGAAACACAAAGAAGAAGTTAACAATTGCAGAGCTAACAACATGAACAATAACAACTTTGAGAGTCATACACAAAGGGGTTACTCAAGAATACCTAGTGAAACACAAAGAAGAAGTTACAACAGGTTTGAATCTTTGAGCACTGAAGTGGAATGTTACAAATGTAATAATTTTGGACACGTGACCAAAAATTGAATAATGACAGTCCCTCCTAAAGAACCTAAAAAAAATAACAGCATTCACAGACAAGAACCTCAGAAAATGACATGGATAAGAAAGCAAGATCAGTATAGCAATGAAGAATGCACAGTCACTCTACAAGCTAAGCAGAAGAAACACGGTTGGTATGTTGACATTGGGTGTTCAAAACACATGACAGGTGATAGATACAAATTTCTTACATTGCAAAATGAAAGAAATGGATCAATCTCCTTTGGAAATGATAATTCAACCAAAATCATTGGAGAAGGCACAGTCCGAATTGGGAACAAGAATAAAAAGACACAAAATGTTCTATTGGTAGAAGATATGAAACATAATATTCTAAGTGTGAGTCAAATGTGTGACCAAAGAAATAAAGTTACTTTCTATTCACAAAAGTGTGAGATAAGAAGAGAAGGTTCAGAGAAATTGATCGGTACAACTGCAAGAACTTCAAACAACATATATGTGTTAAGTGAAATTGGAAATGAAAAGTGTTGTCTAGGAAAGGAAGATGAAAGTTGGCTATGGCATAGAATAATGGGTCACATGCATTTTGATAACCTTGTCAAAGTCAGCAAAATAGAAGTAGTCAGAGAAATGCCCTAGATCACAAAACCAACCAACACTTTATGCAAGCATTGTCAACAAGAAAAGAAAACAAAGACTAGGTTCAAATCAAAGGAATATTCAACAACAAGACCACTGGAAATTGTGCATATTGATATAGTTGGACCAACTACAACAAAGGGCTTAAAAGGTGAGAGATACTTTATGTTATTAGTTGATGATTATACAAGAATGAATGCAATTTGCTTTCTCAAGAACAAGTCAGAAGATTTTGAAAACTTTAAGATCTACAAGGAAATGGTTGAAAATGAGATGGATTCAAGAATAAAATGCTTGAGATATGATAATGGAGGAGATTTCAATTCAAAGGAATTTATGGACTATTGCAGCAGTCATGGAATAAAAAGGCAATTTTCTGTTGCTAGGACACCTCAACAGAATGGAGTTGTTGAAAGAAAGAACAAGACAATACAGGAAATGGCTCGAACAATGCTAATGGATTCCAAACTGACAGATATATTTTGGACACAGGCAGTGCATACATGATTTCACATTCAAAACAAAGTAATGCTCAGAAACAACATTGATAAAACTCCCTACGAGCTATGGAAAGGAAGACCATCAAATGTGAAGCACTTCAGAGTTTTTGGAAGCATATGCTACATCAAAAGAGAAGATGGAAGAATGGGAAAGTTTGACTCTCATGTGAACAAAGGAGTACTTGTTGGTTACTCAAGTACAAGGAAAGCATACAAGTGTTGCAATATAAGATTGAACAAAGTTGTGGAAAACATCAACGTAACAATTGATGAAACAAGCAGACCATAATCAAAGGAAGAAGAAAACAAATCAATGGAACAAATTTTCGAAGAAGAAGAAGCAGAAGATGAAGTAGAAGAGGAAGATGAAGAGAATCCGATAGAAGCAGAAGAGAAAGTTCAACAAGTATCTCCAAATACACCTAGAAAACGAGTACAGAAGAATCATTCTTCAGATCAGATTATTGGAAACAAAGATGCAGGAGTTGAAACTAGAAGAAAAATCCGTTCACCAGAACAAACACACCTAGCACTCTTATCTACAATTGAACCAAACTATTTTGAAGAAGCCAACAAGGATGAATTTTGGGATAAGGCCATGAATGAAGAATTGGATCAAATAGAGAAAAATGACACTTGGGAATTGGTTCAAATACCAAAGAATAAGAATTTGATCGACACAAAATGGGTTTTCAAGAATAAATTAAATGAAGATGGAAAAGTTACAAGGAACAAAGATAGATTGGTATGTAAAGGATATGCACATATTGAAGGAATCAACTTTGAAGAGACATTTTCCCCAGTTTCCATAATGGAAGCAATTCGGTTTCTTTTAGCCTATGCATGCTCCAAAAATGTTAAAGTATATCAAATGGACGTAAAATCAGCTTTTCTGAATGGGGAACTTGAAGAAGAAGTCTACATTGAACAACCAGAAGGATTTCAGTTGTCAGATAACGCAGATCATGTGTGTAAATTAAAGAAGGCATTGTATGGTCTAAAACAAGCTCCTAGAGCATGATACTCTAGACTGGATAAGTATCTGCAGCAGGCAGGGTTCAGAAAAGGAAGTGCAGAAAACAACCTCTACATCAAGGTAAGTGAAGGTAATATTTTATTAATTGAAGTTTGTGTTGATGATATTATTTTTGGTAGTGATGATGATAGGTTAAGACATAAATTTGCAAAAGATATGCAGAATGAATTTGAAATGTCGTTACTTTGAGAACTATCTTTCTTTTTGGGACTTCTTATACGTCAAAGCAACCAAGGAATCTTTATTTCTCAAACCAAGTATATCAGAGAAATTCTAAAGAGGTTTGGAATGGAATATTGCAAACCAGTTATCACTCCCATGCAAACTAGTTGCAAGTTGAGCAAAGATGATGATTCAAAGTCTACGGATCAGAGGCAATACAGGTCAATGATTGGTAGCCTACTATATGTGACAACATCCATACCAGATGTAATGCAAGAAGTTGGACAGGTGGCACGATTTCAAGCAGCACCAAAGGAGTCACATGTGTTAACAGTGAAGAGTATTTTTAGATATCTCAAAGGAACATAAGAGTTTGGATTATGGTATCCAAAAGGAAAGGATCTATCACTTATTTCATACACAGATGTAGATTGGGAAAGTTGTATTGATGACCGATGAAGCACTAGTGGAGAAACGTTCTACTTGGGTGAGTGTTTAGTATCATGGCTAAGAAAGAAACAATCATCAATATCTTTATCTACAGTCGAGGCAGAGTATATTGTAGCAACATCATGTTGTACACAGGTTCTTTGGATGAAACAAACTCTTACAGATATACAGGTTGAGTATGATGATCCCATTCGAATCTATTGTGATAATACAAGTGCCATAAATATCTTGAAGAACCCGGTGATGCACTCCAAGATGAATCACATTCCAATAAAGTATCACTTTCTACGGGAGTAGGTTGCAGAAAAGAACATCAGAGTTGAGTATGCGGGCACAAAAGAACAAGTGGAAGACATCTTCACAAAACCAATTCCACGAGAATCCTTTGTATATCTTTGCTAGAGACTTGGAGTTATTTCTACTCCAAAATGAATGCTTTTTGAATGATTATCTTATATGTCTTATATTTACACAAGGAATCACCATAAGAGGACAATTCAATCAGGGGGAGAAACCTCGGGTGGAAATATACCTTTGCCATTGATGAAAAAGGGGGAGAGATTTATCAGATGCAGAGGATAGAGGCATGGTTCTAGGGGGAGCATGAGTGATATGATTTCAGTGTTGCATCAGAGTGTTGCCATCAATTCCAAAGGGGGAGATCGTTGATTACGGTTGGTTGTCATTGATGTCAACCCTTAAATAAATCCCCGTAGCACAAAGGTTAGGTAATGGACCCGATATTGTTTGATGTAAATATGACTCATTATTTTCTTGTCATGGTTGATAATAAGTAGAAATGGATGAACTCCAAAGTGGTCCCCTTATGGTGAAATCCCTCATAGGAAGACGCTTTGCAGATTGAGTTATCCTAGAAGTATGGTTAGAGAAACCATTCTTATTTGTGGAATAATGAGATGAACACTAGTGAATTTTTCAGTGAAACTATCCTAGATGGATAGTGCTTGTCATTCCATTTCTGGTGGTATGTGGAACATCACATAACTACTCACGGTTAGAGAGTTATGGCCATAAGAAGTTGGAGAACCCAGGTTTGGGTAATGGACCCAAGTTTGTTTGATGGATAATGGTATGAGTTTTGATATATTTTCCGGTAATACTATTCTATATGGAGAGTACATGTCATTCTATTTCTAGTGGTATGTGGAATGTCACATAACTCCTCAGGGTTTGAGAATTATGGCCTTACGAAGTTGGAGGACCCTCATATGTCATCTAGAAGCCCCAAAAGGTCAAAGCAGTCAAAGTGGTTTAAGATATTTTAAAAGGTAAATAATAAAGTGAAGTGATGAGTGTACTATAAGTCAAAGTGAATACAAAATAAATTAATTCAATAATAAATTTAATGGAGAAATTAGAAGTGGGTTAACCCTAAAATAAGGAAAGTGGGCAAAGTGACTTAGAAGATCTTTTTAAGGAAGCTACTTGGAGAGTATAAATAAGAGGCAAGGCTCTCTCATTTAAGACACACTTGAGCATATTGAATACCTATAGGTGTCTGAGGTAACCAAAGGATATCTAAGTTGAATTTCTAAGGAAAGTGAAGAAAAGAAGGCCAGAATTCAAGGAAGGATAAATTCTTTTGATGATGCTTTCTAAGATATGTTTTTTTTCAGGTCATCTCACCATTTTCACAATAAAGTTTTTTCTAGAATGATTCAGACCGTGAAATTGCTATACCAATGAGGAAACATATCCAAGTATCTTTGGTAAAAAATTCAACTTGTGGGTCGTGTTAGCACAAGGAATCACCCCATGAATGCATAGGGGTAAGACTTACATATCAAGAAATACGAAAAGAAAGTTGATTTTGAAATTATGAGAGAGGTAGGGCTGAAGCTATATGCTTGACTTGACAAATCATATGAATCTATCTCTGCAAATCATCTTCCATATGTAGCAAAACATATCATCCAAAATCAATGTTTATCCTTTGAAGGGTTTCAGGTGGAAGAATTTTATGAGAAAACATATAACTGCAAACAGAAAGACGTGAAAATACTTTTCAAGCATACTATTTATACAGTGGAAGAAGAATCATAATCTGAAGATCCTTTTCAGAAGAGATTTAACAACACACAAGGTATAAGATCTCAAAGGATCCTCCTAAGCAACTATATAACACTTGTTGTTGAAGAAGAAAAAAGCTTAAGAGTCAAAACAAAGAAAAAACATAGCTAAACATCACTTCCTTCTGCAAATGAATTCTTAACACATAAAATGATAAGATAGGTTATCTTCAAATTAATCTGTCAAAGTACAAAAACAGAGCCTCTCGGCCTCCGTTGGCTCATGAATCCCCTTCTCCAAGAGATATTTCCTTCCTTAAATAGAAAATAGCATCCTCATAACCTTAGGAGGTCTAATCCCATCTCCTCCATTTGATTCTAAACCTTGGAGATATGTGGCAACAATCAAAGAGACAAAAATCCAACAAACTACTAATTTTCAGGAATTTGTTGGAAGTCATTAATAAAATGTCTCCACCTCATTGCATGAGGCCTTTGTTGAAGCTAAATCTTAGGTGTAGGTTTCCCTTGACATCTAACTGATCCTTTATAAGATATTTGAATCCTCCTTGACATGTGTCAACCTCCCAACAAGGTGAATATAAAAAACGTGACCGCTACAGGAAATTAGGTAGTGTTGTTGTAAAACAGTTGGTAGCTCCACTTCTATGTCTAATATCTCTCAAACCATAACACATTTTGAAAAACTGAGAGATTTTTTTGTTATTTGGAATGTTATAAACAAAAACCTCCTCCATTTTTCAAAAATACATTCTCAATTGTTCACAATCCAAGATTTAAATTAGTGACTCAAAATTGACTGAATAACTCTGCACAATTCATCCTCTGCCAGAATTTCGATAGCGCCTTTAGGTAGTGCCTACTTGTGTGTCTTCATGCAATTTAGTAGCGTAAAATCATGGGTGATTTTGATGCTTGGAACCTTGTGAGAGTGTTTTCAATGCTTTTTCTTGACACTTGGCACCTTAACCAATCTTGTGCTAACATAGGCTCCATAGTCCTCCCCGTGAGGCTCAAAGAACTCTTGTAGCTTCAGTGCCTTATCCTTTGGGTTTGTGGATTCATGCTCTGATGAATCGTGTTGAAGACAACATAATGACAACTTATATTACTCTACTTTCAAACATAAATCAAACACATTTGCTCTTGATGGAGATTATTTATGTACAAAACTTAAGCTAACTGACTTTTACAATGGGCTAGGTGAAGGAAAACTTCCACCAAAGCCTCTCAAGAAACTTGCTGACACGAGTCTTTAAAATTCCAATGATTGACAACAGACAAAAGGAATATGACAATGGTTTGAAAACATTTCCTATATCTCCTCTCACTGTTGTTGACACAATAAATTTTACAGGTTCCAAAACATTTGAGAAATACAACTCCATATACACCCCTACAGGGTCATAAAAATGGTGACAAAACACATGGGACTGATATAATATTTATTTTTCCACTTCAAGTTGCTGACTGTAAAATGTGGGTACAAGTGGAAGAAGGATTGATGTAGGTGGTTGTTGATCCAATGATGACTGTTGATTTACTTCTAGTTGTGTATAAACGATCTCTTCATGTGCCTCAACTAAGGGTTGCTCTTGGTCAATTATTCGGGTTATGTCTTATGTGACAAGGCCAACCTCTGCATCATACTCCCTATATTCATAGTGAAAAAATATAATATAAGCTTGCTTCTCATCATAAATAAAATATTCATCAAAAACAACCCACCCTTCATACCTATGATCAACCTCTAAAACAGTGATTTCATCAAGAATATAATCGTTAAAAATATCCATTTCAGGAACAACAGTAACTGTTTCTTCTAGTTGTTCATACAAATGATTTTCATCTGAAACAAAGTTATGAATGTTGTCCTCTCTGAATACAGGAGTATTCTTTATGCTTTCATTTGGAGAGTGAATAAAATCGTTTCATCTTTATATTCAACAGAGCAATCTAACAAATCTTGAGCACATTCTACATATCCCTCACAACAGTTATGACAAATACTTTTAGAGGGATAAAAAAATTTGCAGTGTTCATTGAATACTCCATGGAAATCATTCAAGGATGAAATGTTGGAAGGGGGTAACGAGAAATACCATTTACGTGAATCCACATCCAATGAATACATGAACATTTTCATCAATATATCTTCATGATGAATGTCAAGTTGCTGCATCAAAGCATTAAATTCTTGAACATGCTCAACAGGGTTGTCATCCTCACTTTCATAAAATCTAGGCAACAAATCTTTCCATTCATCAATAAGAGGCACATGATGTGGATAATCATCTATGGATGAGAAATTGAGTGGGGAAAACCTCTTGTCCTGGATAGCCTTCATATCCATTTAATTGGTCTCATTCCAGTGGAGTCGCCAACAGATTCTGAACAATGGAGTTGCCATGGTGAATGTGTAGTCTTGAAGGTGTCCAACTTCAATACCATCTAAAGTTGGAGTTGTGCAACATCGTTCTTCCCAGGGAGATTTTCAATCTGCTCAAATCTGTCCCCAGAAACAACACCAAAAATGTTATCACAAGGAGTCACCCCATGACTGCATAGGGGTAAGTCTTACACATCAAGAAATACAAAAATAAAGTTGATTTTGAAATTATGAGAGAGGTAGGGCTGAAGCTATCTGCTTGACTTGACAAATCATATGAATCTATCCCTGCAAATCATCTTCCATATGCAACAAAACAGATCATCCAAAAGCAATGTTTATCCTTTCAAGGCTTTCAGGTGGAAGACTTTTATGAGAAAACGGATAACTGCAAACATAAAGACGTGAAAATCCTTTTCAAGCATACTATTTATATAGTAGAAGAAGAATCATAATCTGAAAATCCTTTTCAGAAGATATTTAGCAACACACAAGGTAGAAGATCTCAAAGGATCCTCCTAAGCAACCCTCTCACACTTGTTGTTGAAGAAGAACAAATCTTAAGAGTCAAAACAAATAAAAAACATAGCTAAACATCACTTCCTTCTACAAATGAATTCTTAACACAGAAAATGATAAGATAGGCTATCTTCAAATTAATCTATCAAAGTACAAAAATAGAGACTCTCGACCTTCGTTGGCTCATGAATCCCCTTATCCAAGAGATATTTCCTTCCTTAAATAAAAAATAGCATCCTCATAACCTTAGGAGGTCGAATCCCATCTCCTCCATTGGATTCTAAACCTTGGAGATAGGTGGCAACAACCAAAGAGACAAAAATCCAACAAACTGCTAATTTTCAGGAATTTGTTGGAAGTCATTAAAATGTCTCCAGCTCATTGCATGAGGCCTTTGCTGGAGATAAATATTAGGTGTAGGTGTCCCTTGACATCTAACTTGTTATAACCCTATAACTTATAGGATCAACTGGTGACTGAAATGTTATCCCTTTACTGCTTTGGTTTCCAAATAATTTTCCATTCTGTAAATAATTTGAGAAAAAGAAAGAAAAGAAAAATAAAAGAAATAAAAAAAACAAAAGAGGGCATAAAATAAATTGAATAAATCCCCATGCAATAACAATGACTTGGTCCATACAGTTTAAGCATGACCAATTCCTTTTAAATTGATTTTGATAGGATTAGTGAATAAGCTTGGCTAAACTGTTTAATCTTAGCCAAGCAGATTAGGTTAGCTAGTGAATAAATTTGACCAAACTGCCTAATCTTGGTCAAATAATCCCAGGATAGAGTAATTTCTTAGTCCAATAGTTTAATCTAGGCTAAATTTCATAGGTAAGTAGGTTAGAGTATAGGTTAGTTTGCTTTATCTCAATAAAACATGCATGATGATTGATGTTGAACCATATCTTTGATGTTTGAAAGTTGGATGTCTAACTCCCATGGTGATAAAAACAAGGAAAGCTTGGGCAAACCCACATAAATCAATTGTTCTAAGTTTTTGGAGAAAATATGAGTTTACACTGACAGATTAAAGACAACACACAGATGAACGATTGAGGCACTGGTGCTCAGATCTACGGTCGACAAGCTTTTCCGGACCCCCCGACCGTTCTACCTTTAACGGTGGGGGGGGTCCAGAATCATGGATAACGAAGGCGCGCATCTGAATG